>JAUUDY010158100.1:0-13375 GCA_032361765.1 Panulirus inflatus
AGTCTCTAGCTGGCATGTGTAATGCACCGAAACCACAGCTCCCTTTCCACAACCAGGCCCCACAGACCTTTCCATGGTTTACCCCAGACGCTCCACATGCCCTGGTTCAGTCCACTGACAGCACGTCATTCCCAGTATACTACATCGTTCAAATTCACCCAAATCCTTACACGCCTCTCACCCTCTTGTATGTTCAGGTTCCGATCGCTTAAAATCCTTTTCACTCCATCCTTCGACCTCCAGTTTGGTGAGGACATCAAAAAATTCCATGATGGAGATGCATTTCCATGAATTAGACTGGTATATTTCAAATAAAATACTGAAAATTAAGATAAATCTTAATACTGCAAGGGACGTTTGCCGAGGTTTCCATGGGTTTTGTAAATGTTCAAAAGTGCGTCACCTAATTCTCTTACATCACCATACTCTGTCCCTGTTATAGTACAGATAACTAGAGTACCAACCACTAGAATGATCAACGACCTGCCATTGCGTGTTATACCCCCGGACATGATCGCCCCAGGGATAACTCAAGAGTTCAAACCTTTCCTCTGGCTAACCTGGTACAGTCGTGTTGCCTTTCCCTAATCTAAGTTAATAGATAATATGAGCCAAAAATATGAAGTTCGAACATCTGAGCTGTATGCTCTCATTACTGGGAATCGAACCAGAGCCTGCAGATTAACTGTCAGCGACTTTCACTACATCAAGGTGCCTAATAGACTACCTTGCTTGGTTTCATCTTTCAACAAATCATACTCCGCAACTATTATTGTATTATGTAAATAATTTACTATTGGTAGACATTTAAAGCTACTATCCATACATAGCTATTCCAAACAATGGGACGAAACCAACACATGAATCACTTCCCAAAGTGCTCCAGAAAAATACCGTGTTATACACGTCACTTTCCCTCATTAGCTGACCAACAATAGATCTGAGGAGTAAGTACACCCGTCGTCAGTGATAGCGTGCAACTAATACTCTTTAACTGTGAAGGTCTGATTAGTTTGCATATATTCTTTGTATTTCACTAACTGGCAACTGACTCTTTAACTCCGGGTTGTTACTGTATTTCACTTAAACACTTTTTTGCTTATAAGATACATCGGTAAACTGTCCTTACAGAAAATAACTTCTATATCTTCTAGCAGCGTGTAGAATTCGAGTACTAATGAAGCTATGGAAATCTGCAGAATCATAAGGAAGCAACATCCAATAGGTTCTTCCTTATATTTTGTTCTAATACGGTAAATCATAACAACAGAAGAAAGACGGAAGTTCACAAATTCGCCACTCTCGATTCCCAGAAGATGAAGACCATAAAAACCATTGCACTGAAATGAGCTTAAGGAATCAACACAGAAAATGCTGGGATTCTGGATCAAGCTTCACTCACTGTAGTTGTAATGCACATACCTTGGAAACGGACCGGAGTCCTGTGGTTATTTTACCTAATAATAATAATAATAATAATAATAATAATAATAATAATAATAATAATAATAATATACTAGATGTGAAACACGAATGAACACACAAAACCCACGAAACAACGAAAACATCAACCAGCTCCATCAAGTAGGAAGAGATTTACCTTTTCAGTATTAGAGTCGAAATTTACTAATCCTTTCCTTTAGCCATATTAACTGCTTACGGACGGATGAAGTAAGCTCACTCAAGACAACAAACACAATCAGCGAACAACTCATTCAAGCAAGGATAAGGGGCCGAAGTGCTTCCTTACACTACTTGAACGAGACTCCAAATCTCTCTTAATTCTATGGTATACCTCTAAACAACAAATGGCAAAATAATACCAAAATCACTGGTGCCAATATACTGACAAAACAGTCTTAATCAGCAACTTTGTACAACACTACATCTCTAGAAAGGACGTACTCAGCTAGCTGGTTATACCATACACGCAAATTAACACCAATATTTTTTTTTTTTTTTTATCCCATTTAACGGCATAAACACTTAATCTTTCCATTACCATTAACATATTCATCCAACTTATCTAAATACCCATATGGTGTCTTCACTATCTCTCCAACCATGATCTCGGATTTCGCGCAAAACATTTATTCGTTATTTGTGCCTGTGACGTCATAGGTACCGTGCGATACTTTAAGATTATCGTACCAATATGTGAAACGTGTTTGACTATTTATTAAATGTTACGATGAAATATATCAATTCCTTAACATGAAACTGATTAATTAATACAGTGTGAAAACAAAAAAGGCTGTGAGGCACCTATTAACACGATCGTAAATTCCTGAAATAAATTGTTCTGAAAGTTTAGGATGCTACTGTTCGATTTTAAAATCTTCCTACAACACAGGAGGTGCGGGCCCTCCTACAACACAGGAGGTGCGGGCCCTATGCTCCAGGGCGGCCTGCCGGTGGTGAGGGACCCAAGCACTAGGCCTAGGGGGTTGGACCTGTTATCCCACCCGCCCACCACGATAGCCAGGCTCCCTCTGAAAGTTTGGGAATAGAAAAGAAATTGTACGTACGAACATTAGTTAGTAGTAGGTAGGAACAATACGCATGAGCATTAGGCAGAAATACTAGATTGAAAAATTAAGGAGACGCATTAAGCGGAAGTAGACAGTAGGAATATTAGGTAGGAGCCAATGGAAACACTGTGCTAGATATTGTCCTCTGCCACTGACCTATTGAGAGTGAAGCATTAATGAATAAAGGCTATGAAGCGGCACTGAAGTTCACCAGCTATGGAGAATATTTTATGGCCAACCCGTCAAGGGAGTTTCTGAAGGGAACGGGCATCAGACAAAGATAAAAGAATGACGAATCCACTTTTATAAGCGTTTTTTTTTTTTTTTTTACTTTGTGTTATGGCAGTCCCACTGTAACCAGTAGAATAACCCTGGTCATACCTTAGAATGTTTAAATCATACTCGAAACTTTATACAGTTGTTTTCCAGTATCTAAAGATACTGGCACGGATGGCATAAGACCAATAACTCTGTTATAGATGTTGCCTAAGTTAACTTTATACAAAGGTTTAACCTAGAACTGAACTTTGATCATAAATTAAAAAAATGCTACCCATGCCCATGCAACTCACAGCAGATATTTTTGATATTTGCTATACAATATTTCCGACCATTCACATTTTAATCCCAATAAAATAAAATAGACTGTAGACACCTTAAGCGTTCCATGGAACATCCACATAGTTCACTGAAAACATAGAGCTTTGTCAACTGAGGGCAATGTCTCCACTCATATAACCTCTGTACACAAAATGCATCCATTCCCTCTGATCCCCAATTATTCCTGCTCATGCGTTTATCTGAAATACAGTACCCTGTTGTAATCAAATACTCATATCTCTTCCACGGGTTACCTCTGTGCTTTGTGCCTTGTATTGCTATTCTATGTATATTATTGAACAACATATCTTCCACATATTGTATGCTACCATGCCAAATGATCATTTCATAGATCCACGACGGGTAGGAGTATGGGGTATTGTCATTCACGTGAACCAAGGGTGTGGCCTGTGAGTCTTTACATTATAAAAGCAAGTTTAAGATTTTTCAATGACACATCGTGCATCAAAATGCTAAATATCTAAACGACTTTCATCCTTTTGCGTTTCTCATTACTAATTCACAACACAAAACCTTCGCACATCTTCATATCCTCCAAATTCCAGATACCATACCATAAGAAAAAAACGCAATTCAAATAATTAAAGTAATGAGGATTCATGGCTTTCGTTATTACGATAGTTCCATTGAAAAGCTTCGGATTACGATAGTTCCATTGAAAAGCTTCGGTATTCACGTGCTGGGATATATAAAATACTTTATGTTGAAAAATCCAGTCACGGACAAAAGTCCACAAGGCTGGGCCCTAACTGAAATATTGAGAGAATTATGAAATGGAAAAAGACACCGGAAATATGCAAGGTCGTAGTTACTGGGAGACACGAGAAGGCAGAGTTCCAAAGCTTCGATGTGTAGGGAAAGAAGCAGGTATCAAAATGGCCCACCTTTGAGTTGCCGATGGCCACACAATAATCACGTGACGCAGCAGCTTGCCAAATATTGCTTGGTCAAGCTAGTGGTTGAAGCACACACGCAGTGAACCTACATTGCGGCGTAGGGCTAGGGGGTTAAGGTTAGAAGATAACCTGGGACAGTTTATAAGTCGGACTGCTTTCGTCTTAACTCTGTGAAGTAAGCATACAGAGATAGAACCACCCCAAATGTGAGAGCAGTACTCCATACAAGGAGGAATCAATCTCTTGTATAAACGGAGCAACTATTCAGAAGAGAAGTTTCGACATCAAAACAGCACACCCAGTTTCTCAAGAGGCAGATTTAGCTATTCCCATAATGTGGACTTTCCAAGAAAGAGAGGATGTGACAGTAATACCAAGCATGTTAATTGAGTCAAGAGGTAGAATTACAGAACCGTCAAAGGACAGACGAGAGTTGTGAGGAGTTTTCCATAGAGATAGATAGAAACTGGGTCTTGGAGGCATTAAACTTAACAAGATTTTGTGTACCCCACTGAGATATCCTGTCCGAGTTTCCTGAGGAAGCTGTGTCAAGACGAGATGCAGATCGAGAGAGAGAATAGGAAACAGAAATGAAGGATGTGGACGAAAGCAATGTTGAATCGTCAGCGTGAGTGCATTGGATTATTTGTGGAGGAAATCGTTGGAAAAATAGGAGAAAAAGTGTAGGGAACACGACAAAACCTTGAAGGGCACTGCTGTTTATGAAGAAAAGGGGAGAAGACTGATCCATCAATAACTACAGAGATATAGCGGCCAGAGAGGAAGCTAGATGTCAAGGAGCAAAGTGAGGGAGGAGAGCCAAAAGAGGGGAGCTTAGAGATGATATTCCGATCCCACACCCTGTCAAAAGCCTGAGATATCAAGAGCAACTACATAACTCCCCTAAATCTTTAAGGGATGATGACCAGACAGTAAGCACAGAAATAATCAAACTTTGAACCCTGTTGCAGTCTAGTCATCACGGGAAATGCAAGTTCTCAAAAGACATTCTATTCCAAAACAATCTGGTCTCATCCACAATGAAAATCTACTTAGCTGAATTAGTGCCTTCCTGGTAATGGTCTTGAGGGTTTCTGGGAAATATTTGGCAACAATGACATCAGATGAAGCAGCTTTACAGTTACCTTGCTTTTATGGTAATTGTAGCGTTTCCAAAATTTCCGAATCAATCAGGATAACTCAAATATCTTAACTGTTCCTTCTTCCGCTGCCACTACGTATATACTCTAGACACTTGCTAGTATCACAAGAATGATGACGGGAAGATTTTCGAGTTTAGCTTCGATCCGTGCTCAACATGCGTTCCAATCTCACCATAACCAAACTTTGGGAATACGAGGTCTTAGATGCAATTATCAATGTCCCACTCATAACACTCTCATTGATCTACTCTGTACCATCAGGAATAGTCCATAAAGTAAATTCGCTAAGTCCCAAGGACATGCTAAATATCAACTGTTCGTTCCCATCTCATAATGTTTGAGCACAATCATCTTACCCTCACTCTGTATCCACGCCGTGTAGACATACGCTTCTCGGCGCTGACCACCACCACATCACTGTGCCACCAGTTCAGTGGTGATTGCATTATTCCAAACTTAAGCCCAAGTAAATTGAAAATAAAAAGTGCATATGGGCAAAGCGCATTATTCTTACAAATGGTGTACATCAAATATGCGTAAACTGAAGGGTCCCTGTTATGAAAGCTTCTCGGTGTTACCTAGGGTTCTTCCAAAGAGTCACGTAGCCCAAAGATGTGCTGCTTTCAATATTAGAGCAATGTGGACTCCTTTGGATTAAGAATTTCTTTAAATTGCACTCTTAATAATACAGCCTCGCCAAATGTGACTTTTCATCCAAGGTGTAACCTCGAACACACTTAGTTCAGGAACAAAAGCATATCATACTGCAATTAGTAACCAGAAAAGTATCAAAACATATATGTTTATCATTACAATGCAAATATTGGTAATGTAAGTTATGTAAGTTCGCGCAGTAACTAATCGTGCTATATGGTGATATCCATGTAAATAAGAGGTTCAGAACTGTGGGAAAAGAAACGAAATATACTCGACATTATGTAAATAACGAAAACAATGTACCAAGTATCACTCGAGCTTTATCCAAGCTATGAAAATATACAACACATATGCACAAAATGAAAGACGTATCTGCTTATTTGTTACCTTCACATTTCTTCCAAATATGGAATATGCTAGGTAAGGTTTTGCCGTACATTCGTCATGAATAAGATACAATTTATCTAAACAGATAAATGTAAAAGTCCCGCTCCGGACATTCACGTTTTTGGAAGTTGAAATAATGTTTTTCCGATGTCTTTTATAGCAAATTACTAAATTTTGAGACATCCCAACTCTTTACCCAACGTCAAAAGATCGGAAAAACAATCTCAACCAAAACAAGTCTAACAATCTGAGGGCCAACGTACCCTACCGTAAACTATATGTACTGGTGTGCTTACCTTGATCAAACTCGGATCACTAAAAGCTGGGGTCGTAGTGGTCTTTCTCCTCGTCATCCACAAGTCACACTGGCCGCTGATTCTTCGACTCAACTGCGGAGGGTAGAGCTTGCTGCACTGTGACAAAGGAGAGACGGCCTCGTTGGCAGGCCGATTCATTCAGCCCATAGTCCCTCCACAATCGCTTCTGCATGTGGATAGTGGCTATGTGGATCAACAAGATTCTTGGAGTGGTTGATCCACATCAGTAGGCCGCCCAATTGTTTTCCCTTGCCGTACATACCGCTTCATTAGAGGAATCAATGTAGCAGAGATGCGTTTATGGCCAACACGTAAAATGTACAACTTGGCTGCCTTTAATGCCATCAAACATCCAGATGTCATTCACTAAACGGCCTCTCGTATTTCCTCTGTTAAATTGCAATGATCGATTTCCAAGATACCTGAGCTGCCTGGTCGCTGTTGTGGGGTCACACAAGTCTTCCATTACTTCCGAACAGAAACTGTGCCAGTCTACACTCGTACTGAGACAGGTTCAGACACGTGACGACCTCATGGAGCCAATATGATCAATAAATAAACTCAGTTTCCAATAGTCCAGATAAACACCATCGACAAATATTCCTTTAACTTAGTAATTGCACTTGTTCCTCTCCTTACTCCCGGGAATAACTCTTTCTGCTACAAGTGCCAAGAAAAAAAGTTTGTCGGCTCGGTAACTGCACGGCTGGTTACACTTCATACAATTCACTTGTTCCTCTTTACACTTCTAAGTTCACATAATTCACTCCAGTAGGGAGGACACTTTGCTCTTAAAGAAATTTCCACTCTTCACCGTCTTTTCCGTAACATGAAATCTTGCAAGCGTCGAATTAGTCAAGGTACAGCCACTACAGAACAACAACATGGCGGAACTGACTTCAAATACAAGAGCGGGGCTTCGGATGCCTGTACCGAGCTGTGATTGGTTGATACATATTCAAGCCGACCAATTAACGTCCAGAAGACAAATGCGCATGCGCTTGACTTGATCATGCGCACTGCAGCCTAACAGTAAGCAACATACGAACACACGTGAGATTTGTCCAACGTTCGTCACGTAAACAATGGACAAAAAAATACATCTTCCAACAAAATTATTATAATTTACAAGGTAAGTAACCATTTACGGGAGAAATGGTGAAATAGGGTCTTAATATTGCCTAGCCTATTGATTGTAAGACTTGAAATACAAAAAATCGCTAAATGTCCGGAATGGTAATAGTACCCATAAAAAAATCCTGTAAAGAATAATTATAAGACAATTTACCATAACATTCGCTAAAAAAATATCTTATTTATGATCACTTGCCTTGCCTCACCTGAATTCCAAACGTTCAACTGTAGCACCCATTTCTACTATTCTTCCTATGTATGTCTCTTATTTTTGCGCGTCAGTCAGTCTTAAACCTACTAAAGAAATAATGCATAGAAAAACGTTTAAAAAATACCATTTACCGCGTAAGACTTTTAAGTTTTTAACTGTGGGCCGACTATGACCACGACACATTACCCTTCCTGAACCAGAAACTTTCTATACCAGGGGTAGGCAATCTACGGCCCGCGGGCCAGATCCGGCCCACGAAGGGATTTTGACCGGCCCGCGAGCAAATATTGGGATAATGTTTATCCGGCCCGTGAACCAAATACCAAAAGTGACGGTACACTGGACTACGGACTACCTTATCAATATGTATTAAAAATTAGATACTCTCTTTGCGCGCGCAGGTATCTGCTCGAAGAAAATAAAATTCATTCTAATAAGGTATGTCGTATTACGTCACCTCTTATGGTTTAATACAGTCCATAGGCAAGTGATTTGCAAGGAATATTACGGACTTATTACCCCTTTTCTACGTCCGCCGCGGAGTGATGCTCCCTTAATTAGATTTGGTGGTTAAAAGGTATGCTAGGGCGACAGTGCACACATGTCACACAACTTCTCGCTCTGCAACAACAGGGTGTCACGAGAACCAAATAATTGTTATAGATTTTACGAAAATAATCATTGTTAAATTTACGAAGTGTCTTCTGCACCCGTACCGGTTTCGATTGTACAACAATCATCCTCAGTATAAACTAAATCTGAAAAACTTAAAAAGCATCACATGGAGGTAAAAAAAAACGTGGCAAAGTTCCAAACAAAAGAAGTGTTAAAATATAAACGTGTTACTATCTGTGAAAACAACGGCGACGAATAAAAAACAAAAACAGCGTTACACATCAAAATGAATGGGATAATTTTACATGAAAAGTTCGTTAAGTGACGGTTTTTTTCTGTATCATGAACAGCTTCTTTAATCTTAAGTTGATACGAAGATGGGGCGGGGTCCAGAATTGTGAAACAATCCTCCCAACAAGCGTTCCTACAAAATTCTGAACTCTGAAGCTGTTTGAAAACGTGAGAGTATCTTTTGTCATCCGTCAACAACTGCTCTCTAATATGTGTTGGAAAGTGGGCAGGTTTTACCGACATAACAGGCAAGACATCCTGCCCAGGAAAACATTTTAACATGCGAGCGGAGTTTCTTTGGGATAAGATCCTTCACGCTAAACATGTTACATGTGCTACCGGTATACTTGAATAATCAGCGCCTAAAAATAAAATCGAAGAAAAAATTCCAACTGCAATGAATGCAAAGCGCAGGATGATTGATGCTGAGTGCCAAAATTTCCAAGACTCTTGGACACTAGATTACTTCTTCATCGAGTACGCTGGGAAACCAGTCTGTCTCCTTTGCTTACAAAATGCTGTGAAGGTGGCAAATATCAGGCGACATCACGAGACCCGCCATAGTGGAAATTTTAACAAATTTACTGTACAAGCAAGGAAAGATGAAGTTGAGCGACTGAAGGTTAGTTTTAGAAAACAAAATTTTTTTTTGCCAAGAAAAGCAGTGAAAATGAAGGAAATACTCGTGCCAGCTACGAAGTCGCAAAACGTACTGCAGAAAAGATGAAGCCTTTTACAGAGAGAGTTTATCAAAGAAGGTTTAGCGACAGTGGTGGATACTGTCTGTCCTAAAAAGAAATCTTTATTTGCATCTATCAGCCTGTCTGGATGATCGATCACACAGCAAATTGAAGAAATGTCAGCTGATGTTAAAAGTTGCTTAAGGGAAGTCTGCAATGCATTTTTTTTTTTCAATTGCGCTTGATGGCACAGACTTGAGAGACAATGCTCAACTTGGAGTGTTTGTGCGAGAAGTGACCTCAGCTTTTCAAATTTTTGAGAAGTTTATTCAATTAATTCCTATGAAGGACACGGTTGCCAGAGCAGTTGTTTTTGAAGCTTTGTTGAAAATGAGATCAGAAATGTTAACAAAGGGTTAATGCTCAAAGAGTATTTCCATTGCAAGAAAAGGTGGCAATATTCCATGAGAGCAAAAATGAGGATGCTTCACATTTTTGTGATCCCGAGTGGCTTGCAACTTTGGCATTTCTTGTGGACATTACATCTCATTTAAATCATTTGAATTTACATCTTTAAGGAAAAAATCAGCTGATACATGAGATGTATGATCATATTGTGGCCTTTGTTCTAAAGAAAACTGAATTTGTGGGCATACCAGCTTCAAAAAGAAAACTATGCACATTTTCCCACTTTTCAAAAAAGTAAAGCACAAGATGCAGGCATCTTTAATGAATATTGTCCTAGAATTGAAAAAAGGGTTTTCATTTAATTTTGCTGATTTTTGCTTGCATGCAAATGAATTAAAGCTGTTTGCTACTTTATCTGATGTGGAAGTGGACACTCCATCAAATATGTTTTCAAATGAAACTGATTTGAGATGCAGTGTGATGACAATAAGATAGAATTTTCTTTCTGAACGTGTCAGTGCTCGACTTTTTTAGAAAATATATTCATCCAAATGGGAAATATTATTCTAACCTAGTGGACCATGCAAAAAAGATGGCATCATTGTTTGGCAGCACTTTTCTGTGTGAGCAATTATTTTCAAAAATGAAATGCATCAAGAACCGTTTTTTTTTTGAGAAGAAAAATTAAATGATGCCCATCTGGATAATGTCTTTCTCTTTGCATCAATTCTGACACCCAAAACTGAGAAGCATTCAAGCAACAAAGAACATCAAGTTTCACACTGATTCATCCACTATGCGCATTAGAATTAGTTGATTTTCTTGTTAATCATACTTAATTTACCACCATTCAATACATCATTTTCATACTTTTTATGTTTTATAGATCCTTTGTGTCTTTTCAACAGATGCCTTGATTGAAATAAATTGCAACTAAATTGAGTTCTTTGATTACTAATTGGCAACTTGGTTAAGCAAAAATTATTTTGTAACATATATTATTCATTGATTTGAGGCAAAATATAATTACATATATTTAAATGGATAATTCCCATATTTCAAGCTTTTTTATGGCATTTATCTGGCCCACCATCCACTCAATAATAAAAGATCTGGCTCATAGAGGCAAACAGGTCACCGACCTGTTCTAAACTGTGCACTGCTGTTTGTTCCGTTCATATTTTAGGAACAGTATTTTTCTTAATACTGTGCTTACCATAATCAATTTTCAGTGTATAAATCATTCTTGTACCTAGTGAATAATATCAATGTCATGTGTTGTAAGGCCTGGGCTTGTGTTCAGGAGCTGTAATATAGTTATGAGTTCTAGGCAATAGTAGGTTAGGAGAGACTGGAGTATTGGGGAGACATAATGAGGAAGAAAAGCATACATTATAAGTTAACTTCTTTTTAATGTATACCAACAGTACTAAATTTTATAATTTGCAGCGTGCTATTGCTGTAGTCTATCTACCTAATGACATCACTATCACCCGTTCCTTCCAGGAACTTCCATCTAATGGGTGGCTACAAAAAAGTCTCCACTTATCTGTCCTTAAATGCCTTTCTCGCATAAATCATTCCGTGTATTCTTCCACCATTTCTCTCCCTCTAATACTCTCACTCTTTTTCCCCATTTCACTATAACTGGTAATGATTAATATTCAGTTATGATGGTTTTTCAATTTTTCTCTCAAAATGAAGTATGATGATAAAATACAAAATAAGCAGTATGTCATAAAACCTTTAAATCTTTTCCAATAAAAATTCTTGTAAAATTTCATAACCTTTTTCATTGTCATTTACCAATTGTATATAAGCATCAGCAAAATTATCCAAATTTTACTGATGCTAATACATCAGTAAAATGGCTGATCAATACATCAGTACATCACTTGGTATTAATATATGAGGCATCAATTGCATTGAGGTTTTTGTTCATATAACAGAAATAAGCACTGCTTAGTGAAAAATGTCAAATAAATTGCTTAATGCTACCTAAATAGTAGCTCCCAGAAGAATTTGTTTTTCTCCCTGTGTAAGCAGAGGTTTCTAAACTTTTATTTGTTTTATTTCTCTTGCAAGATTTTTATAATGTTACGAAACTTTTTTCACTATACTTAAAAACTACTCAATTTTCAGAAATATGAGAAATGTTGCATCTTACCATTTCGTTGGACATTGCTAAACAAATTCATACAAATACATACAAAAAGCAGAAAATATAAACATATTTCATTACTCAACCATGTTTCATACAGTATTACAGGTGTATTTCACTAACCCTACTGGGAACTTTTCTAGTTTGAGGACACCTTTCCACATAGTAATAAAAAAAATCAGGAATGTGTTATTACAATGTTTAGAAATGATTTAGGGTGCAAGATTATAGGTGTCACAACTGTAACAGCATCAATTTAAAGTTCTCGTAAAGTGGGCAGGGCTTTGAAATAGAGAGAAATAGTGGGCTAAAAACACTCGCAATAACATTGGACCGTTAAAAGTGATGCTTTTAAACTGTATCTTTACCTGATTATCTAACGTAATTTCAGTCGATATGTCCATTTCTACGTGTGTATTTCTTTACATGGGTATATCTTACCTTGACGAGTGAACACACAAAACAAGCACGCAAGTTTCGTAAATCCCTCGGTATGCTCTCCATCTCTCCAGGACTTTGACAGTTCTTGAAAGATACCTCCTTCAGTTGCAAATGCCTTGTCAGCACCAAAACAAAGGTATTTTCCCTCGTACTGTTGTCTATTTGTGAAGTTCAGACAAAATATCTCTCCGCTGACCTGATGGCTGTTATTGTCAGCCTGATCAAACTCGGCTGCCAATACCAGCAAACAAACATCTGTTGACGAACACCTTTCCTAGCAAACGTATAATCAGCAATCAAGAGGAGCAGTTCCCTACATCAATGACAAAACTACTTCATATTTCTGAAGTATTGATATTATTATTTTTAGTGGTGTCATTTTTACACCTTTTGCGAAATAGCACTCTACTGTGAGTTTCTTACGAAGCATACCTCTTGATTCCGAGACAATATACTCTTGATATTTTCAACATGATAAGTATTTATGAGTAGACTGCCATGTAACTTTCAGGTTACTCCCACCATCACCACTATTATCACTGAGCTATATTCAGTTCGGTTTACAATGTCTTGACAGAACAGGGTATAGACTCGTAAAGGACTTGATGCAACTAAAAAATAAAATGTTTTAGTTGGAGCTTTTATGTGTATGTATCTCCAAAGTCTGAAACCATCAACTCCTATACCTTAAACACCTCGAAAATAAGTCTTCTCTCTAATGAATATGGCTTCCGTAAGGCGAGATCCACTAGTGACATTCTCTCCTATTCTTACTAATGTCTGATCATCATCGCTGAAAGATTTTTTGGAGTCATGTACAGTTGTTCTAGACATATCTGAGGCTTTTGACAGGATGGGGCAT
>JAUUDY010158211.1:0-13372 GCA_032361765.1 Panulirus inflatus
ACATTCATTCACACTCAGTCTCTAGCTATCATGTGTAATGCACCAAAACCACAGCTCCCTATCCACATCCAGGCCCCACAGACATTTCCATGGTTTACCCTATACATTTCACATGCCCTGGTTCAGTCCACTGACAGCGCGTTGACCCTGCTATACCACATCCTGTCAATTCACTCCATTTCTTACATGCCTCTTTCCCACCTGTATGTTCAGAACATAAATTTACCATTTCATGAGCTCTAATGTACCCTTAAGGTCCCATCTATTACTTTCAGAATCCGTCAGATGATTGTGAGTACACAATGTTCAGTTTAAATTACAGTTACTCACAACAAATATATATATCTATAAGCAATATGACACCCCAACATGGTTTAACTCAAAGGATCACAAAACCTGCCCCATGCATCCCCGTTTTTACCTAAAGTCAACATACATCTTATCCAAATAAGGAATTTACCTCAATATATTCAACCCATTTCCCATAACCTTGAGTCATTCTGATCACATTACTTGTTTATACTCTGTTATCCTTTCTATACCTATATAACATACAAGATCTTGCTCTTGAACTCAACCATTCCTCTCAAGCTCATCTCAATCTGTCTACTCTTTTCAGGGCAAAATCAAATGTCTGATAAATCAACCACAACAAGCAACACTCTGACAATAATTCTGCTATCAAATCTATCATATAACCACCTTTCACTACCATACTGCCAACAGGTATTGCCATATTTTCAATTAACTATCTAACATCTCTACTTTCCTCAAAGTTCCAGCCATTTTCCTGACTTTTCGCATAATATCTACTATTTCTGCAGTAACTTCATCGTAGTATCTATATAGATTTCCCAAGTGGTTAAAATCCCTCAGTCCTTTCCATCCTCTCACTAAAACTGTAATCAGCACTGATAATATCAATGGATCATCAACATTCCTCTTTCAAGTTAGTATCAAAACATAATTTGGATATATCAATACAAAGCAAATATATCATAAAGTAATATTTCATAAAGAGTATACCTATCATTTTTCCTTTGATTATAAAAAAATTCATGTTACATAGTGTAATGCTAAAAGAAGCAAATTATCAATGCAATTCAAAATCAAAATTTACACAAGTGTAATGTAAATGTGTACGCACAACATGTACACCTACCCTGATATTTCCATCATATCACTTTTGTGGAGATTAGTTTCTTTCGATTTCATTCTATTTTAAGGTTAGATGCTCAAAACTTTTTTTTTTACTGAGAAATCACTGTTGAAACTAAAGTTGTAAGGACAAGGTAATGAATCTAATCAATACTGTAATTAGTTTTTATGTAGCAATTAAAACTTCTTCTTTCTACTGTTGTACATAAAGTTTGGGCCCTTCATATTCAATGTAGAGGAGTACCAGCAGCACAGTAGAGTGGCTATGGCCTTCCACTCAGAGCTGTCTTGGCCTGTCTCTATAAGGAGACATTAAAAAGGATCACTATAAGAATAATTTGAACTGAGGGACAACTTGGCACAGATACTTTAACGACATGCTTGCAGCAAGTAACACCCAGAAGAAGTGATTTACATAGCATTCTACAACTCATTAGTGTAAGTCACAAGATTCAGTTAATGATAGTTGACAGCCATCTCCCTTTTCAATACACCCTAAACCAAAGGACAAATGAAGGACCAAGATATCATACAAAAAAAACAATAAGAAAACTGTATTCATTGTCTATCAGCGAAGTGACAGGACCACGTCGGGGGTAGTTATTGCATTTTTTCTGATAGCCCTTACAGTATGTAGCCCAGAGTTCCAGAGGGATGAATGTGAACACTCTGTAAAATCATTTATGGGTTACCCCAAGGGCCAGTTAATTAAACTCATAGAAAAAACAGGGATTATGGACAGAATACTTTGTGACGATGATTGGAATAACAACTGGAAAAAGAGACACTTGGTAATACCTAACTCACTGCAAGCAACACACATTAACAAAATTATAAACATCATCCACTAATGAAACAACCACATCAGGGATAAATATGAAAGACATCGGGAGCACTAAGAAAAAGACACAAGAGAATCAAAACACCAGAGTATACAAGAATTCACATGGAAGCTATGAAAAATTCTTGTAGCAAGGCTGGGTGGGTGGTACAGTTATGCCAAGGGAAAACTCGTTAACAAAATATTGTTTTACCCATCCGTGCCTACCAGTCAATAAATTAAGCATTATGCATCAAGTACTCCCAACAGGGGCCAAGTGCTACCGGCGCCCTCGATAGCACTTCGGCCCTTTACCCCTTAAACGATAATCTTACCAATTTTCAGTACGCCTCAGCTTACACTCGGGCTTCCATGTTAACCTAAAAGCTGGAGGAATTCACTATCAAATCCAAGGAGGTACGGTGCAGGTGAACTTCCAGTCTCTTCTTTTTGACACACCATATGTGACATAGCCATACAACAACCACTCGCCTTCGTTTAAAAATCATTACATTACTCGTTAACTTCCTTCATTCTATCTCCAGTACTTTTACCTATGTCCTCTGAAGATATTCATGTCTGCAACACATGATGCTAAGATATAGTTAGCATCAAGTATGAACTTCATCGAACACTATTTACGGCGAGTAGAGAGTCATCGCTTGAATTATCAATACAATGGGAGAGTTACACCTTCATAGAGAGTCAATAAGTCTCTCTCTCTCTCTCTCTCTCTCTCTCTCTCTCCAGAATTCATGAGGTACATTCCTCATATCCTATTGCACCACACTCCATCATTTTCTCATCATGATTGCGACGCAAGCATATAAAGAGAAGATAGGTATATCTATTATTTGATATTTACTTACAAGTTGCATCATAATCCTAAATGGTAAGTGGAAAATACCCTTAATATAGTCTAACTGAATATGACACTAATGTGCACAAATTTTCAACTACTTTCAGATCCATGTTACAGGGTCCCATCTTCAGTGAAATTGTTCTTACATTAACATCTTGGATTCCAAACCGGTACAGAAATCTTACCATAGGTAGCTAATATCAATGAATCATGTAACAGGATGAAAGATCAGTATTTGTGCTTGACAGATACCTAAAATATATTTTCTCCTCTCCGACCAAACCCTTTTTAATAAATTTGTGCCAAGTGCCACGAGCCATATACATAGTGAGAGTGTATGTCGTCTTAGAATTATCGTTAACCCCTGAGGATGTTAAAGATTTTTCGGGTGGTGGTTATAACTTGCCCTTGACGACCTAAATGACCCTATCACTTGATGGGTTTAAAGCCTAAATAACTAACTAGCCTACACAGATAGTTAGATCAAACCTGATCCAGCTCAACAAACCGACCTGGACTCGAGGCAGGATAGAGATAGGCAAGATAGGTGTGCACCAAGGGTGCCAACAAAGGCCCAGACACTACCATATCAGGCAGGTAGAGCATCCTGTAATCGAGGTAACTTAAATCCTGGTAAGTCTATATTTCACCAGGGATTAGGCGCATCTCGAGAGGCAATAAGATCCATGTGAGACGAACACTGCAGGAGTTTGACAAGGCGAGTTTTAAGATGTTAACACTGGAGATACTTGAGCACTGGCCAAGTAGGAGCGGCAAAGCCGCAAGACTTTCTGTGAAGGAAGACAACAAATTGATGCTCTCCCGCAACCCACATTTTCGTTCGTATATCTTAAAGACTTATATACTTCAGAACTGCAAACATTACTGCAATTCCCACCAGTCATAAACAGGATCAAGTGTACAACCACGGTCAGAAAAGGATGGAAGACTTTGCAGAAGCTCGTCCATGACTTGCAAAGGATAACACACAGGGCATACACAACCTCATACACAACCTCATACACAGCCTCATACACAACCTCATACGCAAAACTGTTAGGGCTCCAGCATGACGTCTTCATCAAAGCCCTGGACAGTGCGGCTCCCAAAGTGCAGGTCAAATAGTTGTCGGCTGGGCCTGGAGAAGACAACGATGGTCACTCGTTGTGAGAAGGTTCACTTCGGATTGGCCAAAGGGCCGCCTGATGCATGCACCAGCCTGGTAAGATTTCACATCCACACCTCTAGGAACTGTTCAGTTAAGTAGTTCCTCATGCAATGCATGATGATGGACGAAATAAGAAATTTGTGAACCAAGGTGCGATGGGAGAATCCTGACAGATGCATGAGGTGTTACATGGACTACAGGCCGCTGAGTGGTATTGGCACATAGGGCTTACTTCTATTTGTGAAATGATCTCAGGCCTCCATATTCTGCATTTTCCCCTATTTGTCCCGTTTCCAACGTACACTAGCTGAGCTGTCCTGCCATTTGCCCTCTGCCTTGTTCCCTGCCTCTACCTGTGAGGTGACCCCTGCTTCCGGGAAGCGACCACTAGCTGCCTAACTCTTCCATGTTCCTAACCTACATGACTTCCAGTTGACCTATCCTGCCATGTTCCCTGCCAGTTTCAACCCCTCTCTCAATATCTCTACGTGTTATATATAAAAAAGGGCTTGATGCATCATACTTCTTATTTGACCCTAGACTGCTATCATATGGCTGTTTAAAGACTGATAATCCTAGTTACAACCTTCTCTACTGACTCTGCCAAAGCCAGTACACCTGCCCTGTATAAGTGGATCCCATCCCTCGCATAAATAGCATTCTGCGCGCTAAAACATGCCAATTTTAAATGAATGGAACCTTTTCGTCCAAACAGAACTTATTCAAAAGGTAATTTACACCCACTGTCCTGGGTTCTGCAGCCTGGATAACTTTATAGCTCTTATAGCGTTGAAATGCCAATCTATTCTAGTGACTAAGCATGGGAGTCGCTGCATAACTGAGACACTTGTGAAGGGAACCCTCTTCCTGTTGTTAGTCTTCTATTTGCACAAATCCCTCCACTGTCCGTGAAAAAAAAAAGTCGATTTCATGGTCCTAACCTCAGTTCAACAGCATAGGGTGGGAGGTAATCTTACAGCGGCACAGTCAACAACGTCTCAAGTTCTTTTGGGAATAGCTTCTCCTTCCAGACACAAGTTCGCTGACTAGCACGTTGTCGTCTCTTGCCATGACAAGGACTTAGGGAGCCTTTTGGTCACAACAACCTTCGGCAGCAGTTCTCCTGTTGACACCTGACGCCGCACGTTTCATACTATACCTTTTTCACTGCCCTGGCTTCTTGCCTCATATGTATATTACCCGAATAAAGCGCTGTTTTGTTCTGTTCACTCGTGTATCCGTATTCCTCCCCAGGTTCCATAAACCACAACACTCCAACTCATCAAAAGAAAACTCGCTAAAGGTTGAATCACTAGATTTCTGCGTTGTTTGAAGACAGTAATCCAATCTCCCCTTTCACTTGGCTGCGTCGTATTCTGGAACTATGATCTGTGTCAATCAGATTGTTATGTAGCAAATTCTTGAATATGATCAGCATCATAGATATCATTTGGTAGGAGAATTTTCTATATCTTCCTCACAGGTCATAATCATCCACTTAAACAAAAGATCGACCTCTCGTAGAGAGTCCAGGTTCAGAAGCAACTACTCAAGGAACGACCGCGTTGCCATGACGACGACTGGAAACATACGAGTAGCGAACAACCCTCCAGGCACTCAGGATGTACCCATCCACTATATGAAGTGCATATCAGTCTGCAGCACGGTAATATTTTAGATGATTACACCCAGATATCATTTGTTACTCTTCAGCCTCTAAAAAGATCATTATAATGAAAACCACTATTTGTGCGCTCTAGATTTCCACAATGAAAGTAGAACGCTCTGTGACCTCCCGTAAAGATTGGGGATGGTGCTTTCTCTGATCCTCACTCTAGTATATAAAGTTCCCTTCCTTAGGTGTTCATAAGATATACATGCTTATACGCTGAACAGTATTTTCTTACTATTACAGAATATTGGTGTTTCTTCTAGTATTCTGATAATGTTGAAAAATAATTTCTGAAAAGAGCTCGCTCCTCTTATCTTTTGACAGTTCATACAGGCCGCAGCTTTGGAACAATTCAATCATCTATATTTAAATTCGCGCTTTTTCTATAAAAGCAATCGAATTGTATATAAATATAAAGAAATCCCAAAAGTATTTTATGATTCTTTATTATTCTAGATTGTGATGCTCTTCTGTTTTAAAATCGTGTCGTCTGCTATCAGGAAACTGCCATTGAGAGATCTATTGATTGGAGTCTGTTGTGCCAGATAACTTGTTGGGTACATGATAATTTCTTATTTCCAGAGTAGACTGTGACTATGAACTGAAGAGCAGGATGCAGTACCTAGTGAAGGGTAAGCATAAAGACCTCCAGACGGCGTAGACACGGCTGACAAAACTGAAGCAATGCGAGTCTTTGTTTTCGTTTTCTGGCGTCTGTGGCCCGTGAGGAAGACTTGGGGTCTTGTTGTGTCATAATTACGGAAAGCTGTTGTCTTATTGCCAGTGGTGTGCGGTGCCAGACCCAACCTTGATGGTGCTTCGTCGACATATCATAATTCCTCGTTTTCTTAGTGTAAACACATCATTTGAACCCAGTAACTTGTTAATTTGTGGTGGAATGAATGTCAGAAACAAAAGTGGACAAATAGTTATGTTATTGTAGTGTAACCCACAATTTCTTGGTAATGTCGATGATATTATAAGATTGGAAGAGTAAATCGAAGATCATGTCAATTGGAAGATACAATAGCAACTTACTGTTAGTAGAAGTTCAGGTAAGAAATGAGTTTGCTTAGTATGTTCTGATATGATTAGGGTCAACCAGTTCCTTTATCTTGCAAATTTGCATGTGAAATTATAAGTCTATGCCAACCAGAATATTCAAAATATTGGAACCTGAAGCTTTATCAAATTACTATATTATACACCTATTGTGTAGAGCAGGAGTTTTTGCTGATGTTATCTATAGGTGAAAAACCTATCAAAATTTGCTCAAATGTATGCCTTTTTTTTGTCAAAATTTGGATAATGAACATTTACTATATATACATGAATAGAGAGATGTAACAATAAGCATAATTTTATAGAATTGTTGCTGGTGAATACTTTGTGGCAAAATGAAAATCAATCCATGATCATTTTCGAGGTGCCCACCCTAGAAATGACGTGTGCTGTTACAGAAAATGAATGAAACAGACTATGAGTATTACCAGTGCTATATTCAGGTGAGTACCAGCAAAGAAATCCCATTAAGAGCATCCATTTCAAGTATCATTCACCGTATAGCGCATTGTGGCTCACAGTTTCTCTTCTATTTCTAGTGAAATTTAGATGAGGTGACACACTTCTGTGATGTACATGATATTGTTATGAAATACTCAAGGTTATGGAACTTAAAAAATTTCCCAAATTGATCCTGTGTGGTTATGATCTGCAACATTTTGAAGTGATGGGATATTTTAGCAAGGCTTCATTCTAGCATCTGAAACCAGCAAAAACTTGATGTGTGCAAAGCATCCAAAACTCCAGTGTAAAGCTTTATATGAATTACCATGTTATCTTAATATCTCAGATATCATAAAGGTAAAAAATGCATTTAGGTGCACCATAGAAGTAGCTTTGAAATACAAGTGATTTATTATGCAATGGAAGTGCTGTATGTAGAGAATAGAATAAAAATGGTGGAGCAATTAGTATGGAATCCTTAGAGAATGGAGGCTCCTGTGGTGTTTGGGATAGCATGATATGGCATCAAAGCCATGTAATCCCATTATTGGAAGTAGCAGCACCTGTTCCCTCCTCATTACTTTTGCAGAAGAGATTGTTGCAAGTATAGCTTTGTGCCAGACAATTAAGGATTTGGTTGCTGTCCCCCATGAGTTGGTTTATAGCATGAATTTAGCCACAGACTTTGATACAACATTCTCACTTCCATGGTTAAATTGAATTTGTTGCATAACCAACCAGTAGTGCTTACATGTCTTTTAATGCTGCAACATAGTATATCAAATCCTCCCAAGTAGCCATTCCAAATGGTCCCCTGCGGAAATGTTAGTATATTTCTGCCCTAAATCTTGGCTGTTAGGGGGGGTTAAAGGAAGTTTTCATGGGTTCTTTGGGTATGTTACAAATGTATTACGTACTTTTACATCAGTTAACCCCATATTGTCCATGTTATTCATTATGTACACTCTATGGCTTTATTTGATGGACATAGTAGAATAGAATGTAATGTTCAAATTAATTCATCTCAACTTTTATTCTCTTTTTTAAATATTACACCACCATTGCAGAACTGAATCTCAGTCAGTTTTGCTGCATAGCTAAACTGGTAATTGACCTTCATAGCTTTTGTAATTTCATATTGTTTCATCAACTTTTTTAACCCCACATGTCTTTGATGTCCATAGCCCCCCCAGTGTTTACTTCTTTTTATCAAAGAATAAAAGTAAATGACAGCTTTAGATTGGAGGTTTAGATGATGAAGCTATTTATCTCTTACTGGCACTACCTTGCTAACACAGGAAATGGCAAACAAGCATGAAGAAAATAATTTTTGAGATTTTTATCCACTACTGTTATTCTGTTCTCATCACACTGATATTGTGAAAGAAAATTGCTCTTATTCCAAAGCAGTTTCTGTGGTTCACTTATACTGGACTTTTACTTTTGACATTGCCTTAGAAGTACAGAGGAAAAGTTGTTTAAGTAATCAAGAAATGGACATGTATGCCAAAGAAGGAAAAAATACTGTGACAGATATCGAATCTTCACTGAAAAAGGGGACTAAGTCCAGCATAAGTCATTGGATATACTACTTGTGTTACTCTGTTTTCTTCCAATGTTCCCTGCATGTGAATTGATGTTTAATGGGAACTTTATTTTACAGGTCCTAAAGTGCTTCTGCTGCATGACTATGTTTATATTGTGATTACACTTTAATTTCTGTAGTTAGTAATATAAATTTCAGCACCTCCCCTACTTAGGCACTTGTGAATACTAGTACTCATGATATGATACTCTTTTTTTTTTATTGAGATTTTTTTTTTGCTTTATTATCTGAGTGCTACCTGACCATCCACATATCGCCAGTCTATAGTATGCCAAGTTTTGAATTGCTAAGTGCAGTGAATGGGGCAAGATTGGTCAACCATGATAAGCATGTATACAAGTGTTAAGCACTTAAAGTTATCTACAATGTAATTGCTTACTTTTACATCTTTCTGCTTTGTACATTTTGAATTGGAAATGAAGAATTTTGCTAAGGACAGTAAATAACAATTATTGAAATGTTTTAAACTTATATACAGTAGACAGTTTCTATAAATTGGTTTAAGGATAAAACCATAGTTTAAGTTTTATTTTATTTTGGTCTATTATCAGGTCCCCATAGCAATATATTTGTCCATGATTAAGAAAAATTCATAATTTGGAAATTTTCCAGCCCAAATATTGCTGGATTTGGGACTAGAATGTACATAATTGTATTCATTTTGGCTTTGCTTCTGACGTTTTGTTGATGCAAAAGAAGTAAAGCATATACAACGGAATTTTTATTGCCTTGTGTATACTTTGTTTCATTTGATGTGATTTGCTTCCAACTTGTTCCTGCCAGCTGTGAATATACTTTGGATGTTCATTTGATGTTTTGAGTATCACCCATATGCACCTTACAAAGTCACTGTGGAGCATTTATACAGCAACAAAAACACGAATTCAACCATCTAAATGTCATGCATGTCTGGTAAGTCTGTGTGTACAAAGCATCAATTTCCTTTTGATTAAATGTAGAAACTCAGGACCACAGTATTTTACATCCCTAATTTTAATTCAAGAGGAAGTTTGTGAGCATCCCCATCCAATGAATGTTTTCCTCAGCATTTTCAATGATTCCTTAAGGTCTTACATGCTGTTGTAGACTTCCTTCCACCTAAATAGGGCAAGAAACATTTTAGCAATATAACCCTAACTAGTAAATCTAATCTAATGTTATATGTTAGGATGGACAATCCTTGAATATGTTGAGTTTGGTTTCACATGATTAGATTGCCATATTTCTGTGATATTCATTTTCTAACAACCCAAGATTTTCTTGATCTTCAAATCCCCCTGGGCTTTGAGGGGATCACTTGAAACCACTGGATGAGGTATAGTGCACTAATTGGTCGTGGAAATTATTTTGCCTTCTCAGATTTCTCATTTGAAGGATCAGATCAATCATTCTGTGAAGTTATTCTTCAGAGAATAACTTAGCTTTGATAAGATGGTGCAAAAAAAGTGAATTATTACTGCCTTATGCTTATTTTGCATCAGCAAAATGTAAAAAAATGAAGAATGAATATAAGCAGCATGTAAATTACCACATATTTTTTTACGTTTATATACTTGAGTGTTATAGTGTTAAGAAAAAAAATGGCCTCACTTGCACACATCCACTTTCTGGCCATCATATATAATATGCTGAAACTATTGCCTATCATCCACATCCAAGCACCAAACTACTCCATTGTATATAATGACAGTTTCTTGTGCTTTGGTTCAGTCCAGTGACAGCGCTTCATTGTCATATACTACATCTAATCAATTCATTTTTTCCAATGCTTGCATCTCACCCTCCTGAATGACTACTCAAAATTGTATTCTTAAGTTCAAAGAAAAAAATAAGACATACATTTACTTTCTTTGCACTTTATTATTTCATCATTAATTGTTTTGCCTTGCAGAAGGAAAGTTATTGTAATTATCAAGAAACTACCATCTTTGCTGCATACCTGGTGAAGTCCTCCGGGGTCTTCCACCCCACAGCTCGGGTTAATCTCAGGCTGTTGCTGCAGATATGTGAAAGAAAAATATATGATATTTTTTTACTCCTCTTGTACACATTATTTGAGGATTTATTAGCTCCAGCTTAAGAAAGCCTGGTTGCATTTCCTGTGAAGTCTATATTAGTGATGGAAGTCAATTCAACTAATGAGAAACTGAAGTTTGTTTGTGATGAAACTTACACAAACTCTGTATGAAAAAATTTATTTTCTTCTTTTTCATTCTTGTTTGCCATATCCCACTTTAGTGAGGTAACACTAAGAACATAAAGAAAAGGCCTCATCCACTCGCTTACATTCTCTAACTGTAATGTGTAAACCACAACCAGGCCTCATGGACTTTCCGTGGTTTCCCTTGGCTACTTCACATACCATAGTTCAGTCCATTGACATGTTGGCCCCTGTATACTACAATGCTCCAATTCACTTGATCCCATGCATGCCTTTCATCCTCCTGCATGTTCTTCAGACCCCAGAGACTTAAAATCCTTTTAACTCCATCCTTCCATCCCCAATTTTGTCTTCCCCTTCTCTTTGTTTCCTCCACTTCTAACACATATATCCTCTTTTGTCAACCTCTTCTCACTCATTTTCTTCATATATTCTAACCATTTCTGCACACCCTCTTCTGCTTTCTTGACATGCTTTTCTTATTGCCACACCTCTCTCGTACCCTTTAATTACTTGATAAAGCCACCTCACACCACATATTGCCCTCAAACATTTAATTTTCAATACATCCACCCCCACTGCACTTTCTCATCTCTGACTCTTTGCTCACATCCATACTACATTGTTAGGAGTACTTTACCTTTAGACATATACATTTTTGCCTTCTCAGCTACTGACTTTTCTTTAAGCATGTTCTTTAATGTTTCCAGGATTTTCATACCCTCTCCCACCCTGTGATACTTCAGTTCACTGCCATGTCAACCCCTACATATCTAAAACATTCCACTTCCCCAAATTTTCTTAATTCACCTAAACATAAATACAATAATTAAAAACTATACAATAAGTACTGTAAGTTCATGAGATCTGGAATAAGACTGATACCGGAGGAGGTCCATACCACCAAGCTCATTAAATATCTTTATTAAAAAGTAAACTTGAATATTGCTGTTTTAAATGGTTACCATCAAGGCAAGAAATTAACTTGTTTGAAAGAATCTAGAAACATTTCACAAGCAAAATCAAGGGACTGGATCATAAGAAATGTCATTAGACTAAAAGAATTGGATCTCTACAGCCTAGAAAGAACAGAAATATACTTAATGTATGCTTGATAACAGATTAAGGGTAACAAAATCTATGTGCTCAAACTAAAAGAATTGCACCAAGAAGGAAACAAATTAAATCTGCAATAATACCATAGAACACACCAAGAGGATGATTAGTAAAAGTCCTTTGAGAAAGGTGGAAAGGTTATTTAAAGTACTGTCAAGTAAAACAAGAATCCTGCTTGAGATGATTACAGAAACATTCATATAAGAAATCTTAATGAATGACTAAAAAAACAATACCAGATGAATCCACAATTGATATAATAAAGCAATGTGTGTGTCAGCTGAGAAAAAAAGCAATGTTAAGCAGGATATGGCTTCCTTCTAGTCAGTCCAATGCAGTAGTAAATGGAAAAGTTTCCCCTCTTGTTCTATCAGTAATGGTGTCCCTCAGGATTTTATATTCTTGGTTAGTCTTTTCTCTTTTTCTTTTCTCCATAAATCTTTTCAACAAGAACCTTGTTCACTCTTATGCTGATTCCACATACTACACTTCAATGAAGTTTTATTCCCATTATTTTAATACTCATTCTGTTTCTCATACTGAACACATCTCTTAAGACCTGTGTAATACCTCAGAATAAGGAGGCAGAAACTTGGCCACATTGTGCTAAAATGCAATTTCTGCCTATTTTTTTTGCGCTAAATGTCTTTCATTTCCCTCAGTAAATTTCAGAACACAGTTAATCCCATCAAGAACAAAATCATTTTGGGCATAACCATATCCTCCACTTTACTTTGAAAGCACCAGATAATCAGCATTACGAAATGTTTCCCAAAATGCTGCAGGTGTTGTGTATGTGCCTTAATTATTTCTGTTGTGGGTTTCTGCATCATATCTATGAGGGTCTTATTCACCTCAGGCTGGAGCACTTGCATATTTGAAGTTGTTCATGCATCTCTTTATCAGCCAGGTAGAATGAAAAACCTCCCTTCTCATTATTTCTCCAGGCACCACCACTCCAACCATCCTTCACAGACTGCTATGATCCTTCTTTTAACCTTCTACACAGCAGTTATTTTGGCCACTGTTCTTGTGGTGTCAGCATTTGCCATTAATGTTCTGGTGAGGTGTCTGCATTTGCCGTTGCCATCAAGGTTTGGAACCGTCATTCACGTCTGGCTGATACTTTTCAGTTTCCTTGAAGAGAACAACCAGATGCGGTTTACCATTATCCTCCCTTCTTCCCTTGAACGGCGAGGCTGTGGGACACTTCCTTTCATCTTCCCCTTTTCCAATAACCATTTTACCTTTAAGAATTGGGTATCTAAGCATCTGAGGAGTTCCTGTTAATGCCTCATTCTTT
>JAUUDY010158433.1:0-13372 GCA_032361765.1 Panulirus inflatus
ACCTGAGGTACGTGCTAGGATTATGGTGTTCAGTGTTCTTAGTATGGGCAAGGATCAGGATGTCAAGTGTGTAGGACTATATGCTAGGATCGTGGTGGCCAATGTTGAAATCAAGCGAAGGGTAACTTTTTCTATAGACTTGTCCTGAGATCATGTTATAAGTTACTTACTTGCCTTTTTAAGTTATTAATCTTTATGTTAGAATATGTTAATTGTAACAGACTCCCCAAAATGACAAGGTTATTAGAAGAGGGGGTTGAGGTACTTATTGTTAGGTATGGAAAAGTTACCGTTTAAATTAGGAATTCAAAATGCCTATTATGACGATAGGTGGGAGACTACACAGTTTTTCTTCTTATCATCGAAACAAGATGTGTAAGGGAAAAATCGGATGATTTTGTTTTTGCCTCAGTAATGTGGTGACCTTGATGTGGGTTAACCCATGTGCACTTAGCATTCTGGGATTATCTCGCTGGGACAAAGAAAAAACAACGAAAATTATGTGAATTTTTGACCTTTCAATAATGTGCGAACCCTGCGTTGTAAAGATTCCCTGAATGTTATCTCTCTCATAATAAGAGCCCCCTGTTCTTCATGACTGTCCGAGCATCTTCAGCTCCTCCTCCGTGTGTACAACTTTTTAACTTCTTTCTTTTCCCACCCGAATTGTCTCGAATCTCTTGACTCCGTGCGTCGCCTCAATTGGAATTGTTTTAGTGTACTGCACCTGTGGGGCCGTTCTCTTGTATGCTTTATGGTGAAATATTTTACTGCAGATCATAAGCAAGCAACTGAATTGTTAGTGTAAATATTTATATATTATTAGGTTACTGAAGAAGTTATCTGTAGAAGTGTATGGTATGGAAGAAATGAGAACAGGAATTTGGAGTGGATAGAGACATTGACACATCCTGGATGTTGTCGGTGCCACAGTTGCCTCTAACGAACTTAATGTTCTTTTCCCCTTCTCTCCTGCAGAAGGACCCATGGTGAATGGCATTCGGCTAACAGGCGAGGAGCATAAGCTGAGTGACGGCGTCGTGTACATCATCGAGAGCACCCTGCCGGTGCTCGAGGCTTCTGAGAAGGCGTCGCCACCTGCAGAGGAGACGGTGGCTGAGGGCTCCACCCGCCTCCCGCCTCTCACACACAGGTTCGCGACCTTCAAGCCCCGCCGAGGTGGCCGACCCTCATACAACAACGCCCTCCACCGCACGAAGCCGGAGACGCCTGTCGAGGTCACTCTCGAAGTAGATCCCGTTTTCGGTGACGACATCGGCGGGGTCGAGCCGGGTGTCGAGACAGAGTTCGAGGACAAGCCCTCGTCATCATCCCCAGCACCAAGCCCCTCTTCTGGCTTTTCCGAGTTCGCGGGTTCCTCGCCGCGACCCATCACCGATGACGACTCTTTCCTGTCCTCCTTCCTGCAGTTTCTGGAATCAAACAGCGATTACACGGGCGCTGAGTTCCTCCACCACTTCTTAGACGCCAACATCACACAGAGATTCCGAGAGAGTGAGTCTGACCCGTTGCATTTCTTCTCTCATAGACTCAGTTCAGCCGATGCGCTCTAACCACAGTACCTATATGAAAGAGCTAGGCAGTTAGTAACACATTTATTTTTGTCATTCATATTATTTTTACTTATTGTATTTAATTTTCAGTCCAAACGAGAGATTTTAATACGGCTACTACCACTGAGATCTCAACCGCTAATACTGTTTAAAGACATCGATGAAAACGGTGACTCTTTCTTCTTATCCGTTTTTCGTTCTCCCGCGACTCTTGCCTTCCTTCACCTGCCCGTACCGCTAACCTCACCACCCTCCTAGCCGGCAGGTACACGGCGCTGGTGCCTTACGACTCGGCCTTCTACAGCTACTACCCCATCGACTGGGGCTTCAATCCGTTCCTGGTGAGGAACTTCACGCGCGACGTCATGATGAACCACTTCGTAAGGGGCAACATCGCCCTCGAGAACCTGCCGTCGCTGGCCGAACTCACCACCTTGGGCGGGCGTGTCATCAAGTTCATCTGGAAGGGCGGTGAGTACCCTAGTGTGACGCCTGTGTGTGTGTGTGTAGTGGTGACTTGGTCTACCGTTCTTGTCGCAGTGTCGTGTGTGTGTGATGTTACGACACTACTGTTGTGTCGTGTTCCTGTGTCTTAGTGTTATGTGCATGCTGTTTTGATGACGTGTGTGCTGCCCTGGTGACGTGTATACTTGCCAGGTGACGTGTGCACTGGCCTGGTGAAATGCGTACTGGCCTGTCGACGGTGTGTACTGGCCTAGTGACTGTGTGCTGGCCTGGTGACAGTGTGCATATTGACTTGTGTATTAGTCTCGTAGTCTTGTTGCATTATATATGTACTGATGACTTTCTGGTGATGGTACGTATGGTAACTTCTGACGTGGTACAGATTTCGTCCAGACCAACAGTGTACTGTACTTCACCCAATAAGTGTAATACGTTCAACCATTATCTCAGGGATTGGGGTTATGTTGCTACGAATCACTTGGTTTGCTTAGAATCTGGTGTTACTGAAGATGGTGGTCGGTGCGACCATTTGTAGTGCGTACGGTCCTGTATGTCTTGATCATGTGTTGTGCGTAAGATCTCGCGGGTATCTGAGCGATGATTACTCCAGACGCGTAAGATCGGATGTGAGACTGAAGCTTGATGGTGTTTGGTGATCAGTCTAGGTGCGTTAATACCCCCGTCAGTACCCACAGTGGTGACCTTGGTGATCACTCGCGTTATGTGATAACAGGCTGAGAGAACTCCCATTGTGTTCCGACGTCACGCGCGTGTGTGTGTGGAGTTCGTCCACAGTTGGTCGGTTCTTGGTTCGGTACCAGCTTCATCACGGGGCAGTGGACTCTGCAAGGAACAAAATGGTCAAAAAAAAAAAAGTTATGACATAGTAATCGTAATTGTAATTGAAATTCTAATCATTCGGGTCAAAAGAAGTTCAGGTTCGTAATGAATGCAATTAAAAGATAGTCAGAATTAGACGTACGTGATTAAAAGCGAGAAATCAAAGCTTCAGTTGCTTGAGTTAGTGGAAAAATTAGTCACGTGAAAGTGAGTAATATAATCCGTGATTAATGTACGTAAGTGGGAGCGGTGGAGTACTGGTAGGTGACAGATGATCGCTGTTAATGTCTGGTGATGTCAGTAGACTCATCAAGACGACCAGGGCTATGTATATACACAGTGAGAACTTGTACGGTCTTAGAACGACCTCGGCAATCGATAGGCTTGAGAGCCAATTAGGTAGGGTACCCGACTGAACCTGTGGCGAGGACGCGACCCGGGTGTACGTGTGTGTGTGTGTGGCAGGGACGTGTACTGAAGCATCGTCACGGATCTGTTGCCGCCTCCACAACTGGGACGTGGCATGTTCCTCCTCCTTCCTGCAAGTACCTGCCCACAGCCCATCCGCCGCGTCCGTGAACCCTGACCTCACCACCGTTACCAGAACACACACACACACACACACACACACTATTGTTCTCTGCCTACCACACCGAAGTGTTAGGGTCAGCTTGGGCAAAGGAGTCACCAATGTAGCATTGTATAGGAATCATGAAGGAGCGGAAGTCTTCCTTTTTTTCTGTCGGCTGTTATGGTTTAATGGCGTGGCTCATCGCCGCTGGCGGTGATGCGGTTGAAAAACGCCACCGGATGGCGAAGAGGAAAGAATAAGTGGACTTAATTAACGAAACTAATTGAAGAGATAGCCCAGACGGCAAGGAGAGAAAGAGAGAGAGAGAGAGAGAGAGAGAGAGAGAGAGAGAGAGAGAGAGAGAGAGAGAGAGAGAGAAGTCTGGAAAAGTGCGAGTGAATTCCTTTTAATGCGCAGAAGGTTGGCAAGAGTCGGGTGAGGGAAGATGATGTTCAGTCAGTCACCCAGACGCCACCGGAGAGTAAACATTGTGTGCTCTGCTCCGGGTCGTATGTTGCCCGGGCTCTCCTTCAGCGACGCCCACGGACTGTGAAATTAAGAAGTGAATACAAGAAAATGGAACACTTATTCAATTTTTAAAGAATTTCCTCACTTAAAGCTCAAACAACATTCTTATGGTTGCTAAACGCAACAGATGTCATTAACTTCTTCGAAGTTTGTCCCTTTAAAAAAGACTGGAAAAGGAACTAGATATGCGTGTGGTGTACGCACTACTTACTATATCTAGATTTTTTAACATTAGCAAGATTAAAAGCACCTAAATAATGGTTAATATAATTAGGCGAAGACCCGGAAAGACGATGCACTAGAAAGAAAAATAGGTCTAAAATGTTTTCAAACAACATACACAGGCATAGAAATATTAAACAGTCAACAAATATATGATTATAGCAAAGCTGTTGCCAACACTTTACATATTTTTGCAAATTAATATAAGTTGGCTGCAAAAAGATGCTCCAAAAATGTTGTCAAGAATTATCTTAAGAGTAAATACATTTAAGTAGGACGAAAGAATAAATACATTTAAGTAGGTCAGCTTCGTCAGGGTCGTATATTGCCTTTTAGCACAGTCGTCTGTGTGCTTCATCAGATAACGAGTGAGATAAATTTTATCTAAGTCTGGAGCCTTCACATCCAAGTGTTTCAACTTCCTTGAATATTCAACATATGACTTGACACTTGAGTCGAGACTAGAAGTACATTTTATCACCAAAATCTTTCCTGAGACGAATGAATCATTGTTATTGTTAGGACACTAAGGAAAACTACAGATTCTCGAAACTGGTTAGTTATGATTACAACAACAAATATGTACAGATAAATGCACCTCAACAAACACATGGAAATGCGCAAACAGTTGAAGATATTGCTTTTTTTTTTTTAACTATTAATGCCTCTGTTGCCACTCCTCCTTGTGTATTGCTACTGATAATACTACTGCTATTGCTTACGTTGGGGCTTGGAAACTCTCCCTCCTCTGCCTTGCGACGAAAGGCACCGACGCTGTGTCGACGACCCTGCCATGACTCAAGAGCCCTAATTCGTAGACCTCCTGCGTCTCCACCCAAAGGCAGCAGCGGCGGCGGCAAGGTCGACAGACGTTAAGGGAATTATCCCCCTCTCGTCTCTCGAGTTAAACCCCCTTTCAGTATACATTACTCGCTGCTCAGTGGCGGTGCCCCTGGTCCCGAGTGCTAGGAGTAAGGTTGAGGGTGAGAGGCTGGCGTTGAGGACGTCTTCTGCGAGTGGTAGTGACGTGGTCGAGGACCATGAGATCCCGTCGACGATCTTTTGCTCTTCAGTCGTTTTCTGGTTAGTCGTCGTCGTCGTCGTCGCCTTCTTCGTCTTGCTTGATGAGCTCTTCGGTCCTCCTCTGGTAAGTCGTCGTCGTCACCTTCTTCGTCTTGCTTGATGATACGAGATGAAATATGTTCCAAATCTTGGTGATCTCGTGGATTTAGGAGATTGTACTTTTTCCCTACTTTAATTTGTCTTAACTCTACGTGTTTTCAGTAGATTTAGGAGATTGTCCTTTTTTCCCGACTTTAATTTGTCTTAACTCTACGTGTTTTCAATAGATTTAGGAAATCGTACTTTTTTCCCGAATTTAATTTGTGTTAACTCTACGTGTTTCAATAGACAGAATGAATCTGAGCGATGTGGTATACAGGGGATGACGTGCTGTTAATGGACCGAGTTAGAACTAATTGAATATATTGTCAGGAGCTGAGAGTATGTATATTTTTCCACTTGTCTCGTTTTACAGCAGTTATGTCCCTTCAAGGTCAGTGTGGATTTTTCATTTTTGATTCGTAAAGCGAAATGGCATGAGCGAATTCACAGATAACTCCATTTGCGAAATTACGCTGACGACATACATCCCACGCTCTGCCCCGTAACACACTTACACTAGAGTGGAACTATTTGTGTGGTGGAACATTTCTAGTATAAGGGAAGAAAACGAAGGGAGAAATACGAGTGAAAAACTTACGTCAAGTTACGACTTCTGAGACAGTCTAGTGATGAAGAGATTACGTCAAGTGTTAGGATATCTAGGACAGTTCAATGAAGAACAACTTGCGTCAAGAGTTACGATATGGGAAACAGTTGAGTGAGGAAGAGCTTACGTCATGTGTTACGATATGTGGAACAGCTCTTTTATGAGAAAGAACTCGCGTTAAGTGTAACGGTATCAGGGACAGTATTTAAGGTGTACTGATCCCGTCTTTACAGTGTACTGACCCCGTATTTACGGTGTACTGACCCCGTATTTACGGTGCACTGACCCCGTCTTTACGGTGTACTGACCCCTTATGTTGTACTGACCCCATCACCCGAGGCGTACTGACTCGTGTTGATGATGTACTGACCCCGTATCCATGCGGTTAGTGACCGTATCGGTAAAATTTCTTTCCTGAGAGAGGTTTAAGAAGTTGGAGGTCTCCGCAAATGACCGCATTTGCCCCGCTTTGATTTCAGTTAGAAATCAGAGAACTTGAGTTCAAATTATATGGAATTGGATATGATTATTTTCTTTTTCGCTGAAAATTAGCTCACTTCCAGGCCTTGCCTCCTGATTAAAAAAATGCTGATGATTATAACGTAACAAATCGTAATCTGATGAGAGAAAATTGTTGATGAAAGTCAGCTGATTCATCGCTGCAAAAGTGTCCTTTTGAGGTCCCTCAGCACATTATTAATTCAACATACGAGACCACTATATGTAACGCAGCAACAACAGCAGCAGCAGCATTCTCATACACGATATAGAATAGAAAAACAAAAGAGCATTAGATCTCACTTCATATAAGATTTGAGCATAAACACCAGAATCTGAATCTACAGCTTTCAAAGAGTCATCGGCATTTGTCTCGGTCCTGGACATCGGTCATGAGTGTGTTGAGTATTCTGATCTATGATGCAAGATGGAAATTTCGTGCATTTCAGTGAACTTGCTACCCAGTTTCGCACAGGTTCTGACGCCCAGTTCAGTCTGTATGCATCTATCGACCCGTTTGGCCTATCTGTTAGAAACCAGCTATGAATACATCTCAAAATCTAACTCGATGGATTTCGATGAAAATTTTAAAAATGCGGTGGTCAGGAGCTACTCGAACAGAGGACATGATACATTCAGGTCAAAATTCAGGGTCACACAGTTGAGAAAGAGGCGCTGAAGGGATGATATTTTCAGCGTAAGACCATAGATTACTTTTACCTTGGGTGTATGTGGCTTCCTGTGGTAAGACAGAGTTTGAGGAAACCGTTCAGTTATATATGCCATATCCTTAACTCTACTGTAAAAGTATCGCATTCTACCACCTACCAGTTTGTCACTAACAACAGTCCCGACCTAACGACCAATTCAATCTATCTTGCCCCTTTCTTCCGTCTGCGTATTGCGGTAAACTTGAATCTAAGGAAATGCGAGAATCATTTGTACATAGATCATCAAGAAATGGAATAAACCCTCTTCCATTGTGATTCACTCCGCTACCACACCTCCCGTACGCTAAACATCGTTGTATTGACTTACCTGTTTGCCGTAGTGAGCGTCTTTATTGTTTGCTCTGGTGAAAGTTTATTTTGTGGCTTGTTTTTGCGGCTTTTTTTATTTTCAATGAATGTCCCACCTGTATACCAGTGTTTTTCTCTTTACTATTAGGATTGGATTATATTTTTGCACTAGTGTAAAAAAAAAGATAAAACACCTCTGGTCTTTGTTGAATGCACCTTCTTTATTTCTGTTCGTCTACTGTGCACAGTGTTGGTCCTTGTTGAATGCATCTTTATACCTGCTCGTCTATTGTGCACAGTGTTTGTTGTCCTGCCTAACTAACACCCTTTATTCCATCTAACACCGTGAATCCCTACTTGATTTTCCTGCAGCCAGTTTCGCTCTGCTGTCTGTTATGATGAGACTCTCCATGCTGTAATAAAGATGTGACTTCGGCGGTGAGTGTTTGTGTGTTCCCAACACCCTGGTTACAGGGGTTACATCAATTTTGTACTTAGGAAGAAGACGCATGTAATAGAGGTAACGCTTCGCTGTAAAGCTATTAATTTCCAGTGATAACATCATGCGCTGCCTTTTGTTGTGAATTCCTATATAATCATAGAGTAATTATAGTGATAACCCTCCCAGGCTTTATTACATGCCAAGGCGATTACGTTAATTCAACGTTCTGGATACATTTATCTACTCCCTGGAGTACAAATTACTTACTTGAAGCATTACGCCTTTGTACTGTACTGAAGAAGTGAGGGAATATTGTTGTGAATTTTAGTCGGATTTTCATATGAGTCCTTGTCCCACGATTACTTATATCCAGTTGTAGTTTAACACATATCTTTGTCCACCTGCTTTGTCTCAAGGTTTCTGGCCGTCTGTCAGAGACATAAGTCTGAAATGAATGAAGTCAGGATGTCCATACATGTCACAGGAGCCAACCATGACGCGATGGTTTCAATGACAGTAAGGTCAAAGGTCAGTGTCATAAGGTCAGTATGGAGTAACTGTTTGCATCGTAAGCAACTCAGAAGCTTGTAGGTTAGTTAACCAACGCTCCTCAGTGGGCAGGCTGCCCAATGGTGTTTAATGTTCTCTCTATATTTCTGTCTTCATCTCCGTTTCAGTCCGCGTTCCGAGGGTTTAGGATTCTAAGGTAAAGGTTACTTAAACGCTGTGAGGTCTGTTAGGAACAAAGAGAAAGTATAGAAATGACAAAATGACATCAAACTGAAAATTATTAGTGACAAGAAACAGAAAAAAAAGATTGTACGTGAAAAATGAAGTAATGGAAGAAGTGACCTTAAAACAAGGATTTTTATTACCTCTTGCAATGTCAAGTACTTTTGTCACTTTGTTTGGTGGGGAAAAATGAAAAACACGGGAGCATTTATCTGACACGCAACTTTCAATGGGATGACCGACACTGCTTTCATGTATACAGTTCGTCATTCATATATTTCTAGTATATCATGATATCGATATATGTTTAATTTTCTGCGTGAAAATTAGTCTGTTTTCCCGTCCATTCCTTAGCCCCAGTGGAAGTCCCAAATTATCTCCCTTGGTTGTGATTCACCCCAGGATAAGAACCAGTGACTTAGATACACCTAAATCAAAATGGATTGTAGCGTGAACTCCAACATGTCGCAGTTGTCCAGTTCTACTACATCTCAACATGACTCGCGCCTCCACGGGTGATCTTACTCCACTCAGCGAAGCACAAGGAAACTTATCCAACGTGATAATATTTCAAGATCACGAAACTGAGTGGAGATGCTGCAGCTAAAGGAGTTAAGGCTTTAGCGTGAGAGAGGCGCTGAGCGCGTCTCACACCATTATGAGGAAGAGCGGTCGAGGAATACCCCTGCCACACCACACGCCAGGGAGTGAGGACTGGCATACAGGGCAGCACAAGGATCATCCCCAGCCACGCCACACACACCAGAGAGTGAGGACTGACATAAAGGGCAGCACAAGGATCATCCCCAGCCACGCCACACACACCAGAGAGTGAAGGCTGGTGTGTTGAAGACCGGGCGGCAATGGGATCATCCTTCCTCTTCACAAGTCAGCTGCCGTCCTCACCTTCGCCTCAACACTGAGCGAGACGACCTGTCACCTGCACCTCACCTCTGCTCTCTATACGCAGCTTGCCTCCAGACCACCAAGCGTCCACCTCCTGGTGTCGTATATCGTGCTTCCTACAACCCGGCTACACCACACCACTCAGCTCCTCCCTCTTCCACACCCGCTCTACGGTCGTCTACTGCACAGCGAACCTCTTGACGAGCTAACGTTTCGACGGAGGTACAGTAAACAGGCAAGCTTCAGTGGAGTCTCGCTGCTTCTGCAGGCATTTACCAGCAAATGGGAACTCGCCAATTTGATTTCATTTAGGTCCACTCGCGAGAAGCCTCTCATAGCATTTTATCATAAACTAGTTTAGCATTTCATATGTCGTCGGTCGAGCGCATCTAGTCAAGATAACTGTTTATTAACTCTTGATAATTCGATCAAACTACATCACTGATTTCCCAAACCTCAAGTGCTCAGGTATCGAATTTCAGGTGTTCATTACTCTAAGTGTCATTTTCTTGCTTGGGTCATCATCAACTGGAGACAGTGTACAGTTGTTAGGCAATCAGTCAACACGTACTTTTTGTACGTAATGGAATGATGACTATTGACCATATATACTGTTTTGACTACTGCGCTGTTCTGATCACCAGGCGTGCCGCAGGTTTCTGTTCTATTACCATTGCTCTTTATATTCCATGCCATTGATTTGCTTGAAGGATTGGACTCACACCTGAATATGTTTAAGGATGATGCCATGGCCGTAAAGGAGGTAAAAAAAATGAGGAGGATTGCATACTCTTATAAGGGAACGTAGAAGTTCAAAGTTGGTCGGATACATGGTAGATAAAATACAACTCAAACACGTGTAAAACAATGAGGATGTGACACAGTAAAGGACCTCCGTATGAATATTATGTATTGGGAAATATGCTGCAGGAATCTGTGTGCGAGAGGGACTCGGGTATCGAAATCGTCCCTAACCTGTCGCCAGTGTTCCACTTTAGGAAAATAAGCAAGAAATTTGTTAGAAAACAGGTAAACATGCACTTTTGTTTGTATAAGAGTAACGAATGAATAGCATAAAGTTGGTGATGAATTTGTGAACAGCATCCAGAAGTTTGAAAAGTTGTATGACAGCAGAGAAAGTTCAAACGATGGGGCTCCACTAATGTAGAATTCCCTCCCCGTGCAGTACAAATAGGTAAATTGCTCACACACACTTTCACTCGATGGGGATGCTAACCCACAAAGGGTGTGAATCTATTTGTACTGTACAGGGAGGGAGTTTTATACTTGCTGGGGGCCCTTCTCCTAAACATTCTCTACTATCATGTGTTTTGTGGTGTGCCTGTGTGATTGTCGGTGAGTAATTAACTCTTCGTAAAACATGTGGTTACTCTTCTATTGCATTTCATGAAGAACTGTTCACAGTCGACTTTGTCCAACTCAACTTGAAAGCTGCAATCAGGTTACGTGTCCATAGTACATAAATGTATACGTCTCAGCCTCCCACTGTAGCTTCTCTTACTCTGATACTGTCTTTCCTGCCCTTCTCGAAACTCTCTTTATTCATTCTTTGTGCTTCTTTGGATGCAGTAACTTAAGACATTGAAAGCATAATTCAGTTTTGGCCTGAAACTTGATATTAACAATTTACAAAACATTTCCTTATCCATATACTTAAAAGAGATTCTAACAGTTGTCAGAAGACAGTTTGGCTTCTTGACAGCTCTCATGTGTGGAGTTCTGGCGATAGGTTAAGCACAATGTCGTTCCTTAGTCTGTTATACATACAGATTCCTGTAGATTATTTCCCGTTCGATAATAATCATTACAAGTCTTCGCTCACCGTGTCCCTTCGTCATTACTTTGTTCTTTCTATGGAGTCTGTCTTAGTTCCCTTGTAAGCTACTGCAATCAGCGGCATTCTTTGCTACTCTCATGACTTTCGCATAACCTGCAAAAGTGTTCAGGTGAGTCTGGTCCATCGGTTAAGTCCTTCACATATATTACGAAGAGCAGTGGGCCCAACACCGAGCCCTGCGGCACGCCACTGGTGACCTCAACCCTCCCGTTGATAATTATGAACAGACCAAATGTAAACTTTGCCAACAAAGTAATTCCTACATCGTGCAACATTATGTACCTTGACTGTTGTAAAATCATTGAGTTCAGAGATAAACCTTATCAAACATTACAAACTATGTGCAAACATTTCATCCATAATAAAGTTCTACCTTGGATACTTGAGAAGTATCATAATCATTGTAAACAGTACCTTTGTTATTTGTCTTGATATATAACCCATGACTGTTATTCAACCGTTGTAAACTATGTGTATCTTGTAAACTGCCGAATAATTCACTGTGTTGCACAAACCACGTTAACTCTTCTCTCACTGTATACCCTACAGTGTATTTCGATCACTGGGGACCAGTCCCTAGGACTTTTGTGCACTCTGTATCCTCTTTTGCGACACCGTCCACAAGATAGGTAGGAGGAGTGTACAGTATTGCCACTCTTGCGGCAATCATCAAAATCACTCACCAGACGCAGGTACATCCTCAGATTGGATGTCGTGTCTTGGTCTTTACGTCTAAGGGAACACGAACGAACCCGAGCCCTCACTGTGGACACATGCTACAGTACACTGACTCCGAAGCAACACTTGAGTAGCAACACCGTCGCTGGCAGAGCAAGGCGGTTCCCTCATCTGTTAGCGAACAAAATAAAGTTGATGGCGCCATACCTTTCCAGCCAACCAGCCAGCCTCATCATGATTGTACACTTCTAAGGTGTAATTAGTCTGGACGTACGGGATCTTTTCCTGGACGGATGGAAAAAGAACATGGCAAAACGTTGCTTCCTCAGCATCGATATGCTGTCAGTCAACATGATCATAATTGTGCTCTTCTAGGAAGCAAAGATTTGTCTTACGCAGCAAATGATGAAAATGTTCTTGCCTGGGTAATGATATTGGTATAACCGGATCCTGAGGTGAAAATATCATTATATAGAAACTGGAACGTAACATCATTTACGGCCATCACCATCGACGCAGAACTCAGAATAGAACCACAAATCATTTCTGAGTTGATGTAAAGATCATACCATCCAGGATGTGTGTCACCAGCAAGTGTTTTCCGCTGTTTGTAGAATGAGTACCTGACACGTACGTAGGTCATATTTCGAGGGTTTTTTTCAACACATCATCTTCAACTGACGCAGATATCCAAGTCTTGAAACATTTCATTGATTACATCATTGTTAATGAAGCTGCTGAGAGAGAGATGACTGCTCAGAAATAATCATTTGATAACTCTGGTCAACATAGATCGCGTATTTGATATAACATTTTGTTCGCTAATTTCGATACGCTGATTTGAAAAGAAAAAAAAAGCTCAAAATTTCCTCTCGCAATTAGATTTTTAATCTTTATGTCATCATTCATATCATCTTTAATAGCGATGTCATGACCTTATTTTTTTCATAATGCTGTACCTCCTACACTTTCCTGAAATTCTTTGTTAATGAAATGCTGAAGCTCGAGTGGCTAGGGTTCAAAGTGAGGTGAGGTGAAATGACAGTGTACAACTACCATGTCAGAAACATTGCTGGCGTTGTAGCCTATTAGAAGGTCTCCCAATGATTCTTCATTTTCTTTACCTCCAGAGTAACGGCGCATCTCAGAGGCGCTATTCAGTTAAACAATGGCCAGTGAGAGAAAACTTTAATCCAGGGGAATTTAAAAGATGTGATGTAGTCTCCATTAAGGTAAAGTTTTCGTTGACTCTTTACATATCAAACTTG
>JAUUDY010158543.1:0-13370 GCA_032361765.1 Panulirus inflatus
CTTTTATGCCAAGAGGAAGCTCTTGAAAGAAGTGTCAGCCCTTCTTCTCAATCAACTATGTGCTCATTCACTATTAACACAACAAACTATTTTCTGTGTATGATTTGTAAATTTTCATTCTTCTAATTTTAAATCCCAATACAAAAAAATCTTATATCTTTTATAATTGTAATGATTCATTTCCGCTTTATTTCATTATAGTTTTTCATGAAAAATGGACCTCAATTTTCCTGAGGCTTAATGTATAAAAATCCAAAAAACTATTTTATAATAATTCTTATGACAACTGAAATGACACTTAAAATACCTGGTATAACCTTTCATTATCAATCTAAACATTTTGCAGTGCTGATTAGCATAAGGCTCTAACAAACTGATTTTCAAAATGAGAAAACAAATATTTGCATTTTCATGTACTGTGTCAATTATGTTAAATGATTCTTTAAACACCAAACAATACAAAACATGAAATAGAATCTGTACATAATGGCTTACTCTTCGTGTACTGTCCATCCTCTTCTGAAGTGAAACCTTTTGATGAAACTCTATTGAAAGTTACCAAATCTACTAGTATTAACTAGCAACTGCAAAAGATAGTGCACTAATGACAGTGACAAAGACAATAGTGTCAGTTGCAAAACAATACCACCACCTTCCTGATAACAGAACAAAAGCTGCTATCTATATCTGATACAATTCTTTTCCCATGAACAGCTGGGTGGCCAGAGCAGAATGTTCTACTAACATTACTTTCATTAAAAACTGACTATCAATAATTTCCATCATAAAGCTACAACACTTACTTCTTTACTTTCTCCTTGTCCACATGTCTATACTACTTAATTACCATAAATCCTACTTTGTTTCTTCCATGCCCACACCACTTACCTTGTAATATCTCTCACCTCATGCCAACACCACCTAAAACTCCGTTGATTTCCTTCCACAACTACTCCATGTTTAGCATCAATTTATTCCTGTATCTTCCTCCTTACGCTACCCTAGCTTCTTATATGTCTTGTGCCTTTTAAAATTTTGATATTGCATGCACATATTAAGCAAACTCTTTCCATTTTCCTTTTTTTGCTCATCTGCTTCATTTCAAAATCATAATTTCTGTTCGTAAGTTACTTTATCACTATCCATAGCACAAGTTGACTTTTGCTTTATTTCTCATCATCATGACCTTTAAACTAAATTCGGAAAGGATGATGCTGAGTGTTATATTTGACGACAAAACCCATACCTAAAACCTGATCTCCAAGATATATATGCTTGTCAAATTCAGCAAGCAACAACCTACTTAAAGTAAGTCCTCCTACTGGTAAACCTTCTCTTATATTAGCACAGCCCTACCTCAGCTCCTACCTGGAATTCCCTAAATTCTCCTCTTTATGACTAAACATGACCTCATTATTCCAGGAATGACCAACCTTAACTACAATAATACGTCCCCATTTGAATCTCATACTGAATCAGCTTCTACACTGAACTAATTCTGCTTGCACTCTCATTCTACCCTGAAATACTCTTCTTGAAAGCACTCATACATAATCATCCCCTTCCTCCAAGATCTCCCAGCTTCCAAGAGACTAATCAAAGTTTAATGATTACAGTATTTGTCCTTGCTATTTTATTTCTCTTTACTTTCACAATTCATATTCCCTATCCATTCACAGCAATTCTTTTTAGTATTCAAGAGCTTTGGGTGCTTGCCAATAATGGTCTTCTTTCCGTCTTTATATACTTCTATAATCTTCCCTCCTCTCATAATACTGGATATAACTAAGCATAGCTTCCTTTTGTTCACAAATTAAATCTTCACAACTGAAAGTGAAAGATGGTCTTTTCCACTCTTCAACAAAATTTCCATATTCCAAATACAATGTGTACAAAAAAGTATTATTAATCTACCCTTCTGTTCATTCACACCCAGCATTATAATCATGCTTCCATTACATTTCTTGTCCTTTTTCTGAGAATAATAATGCAAATTTCCAGAGAATCTTTGATGAATCACTACCTGCCATATCTGAAATTTGTAGCAGGTTGGTGCGTACATAATCTCCAAACCTCTCTATCACCTAATGAGACAAGAACTATTTTGCACCAACCTGGTTAAGTTGCAACTTGGGTGCCGAGGAAGTGTCAAACAATTCTCCCTCATCTGCTTCCTCTTCTAGTGACACCTCCTGGGGACGGGAAAATCATGTTGGCCAGGGGGAGGGTGCCAAATTGGCCTTGTGGAGATATCTACAGAGCATTAATTACAATAGCTGGAAGCCTATAAAGGATGACCTATTGTGTACTTACTAAGCAGTGTTAATGTCACAACCATTTTACATGAAGTCACTAAAAACAATGTTTCAATATGTCATGCAGAAAAAATAATATGGTGCTTTTGTTTACTTATATACTCATAATGATAAAGTTAATTTTCTAGAAAATTAAGTTAGCTACAAGTACAGGAGCATAGAAGCAACTACTGTAAAGCATATTAAGACAATTTTTCATTAAACACTTACTAATGAGTATTTTCCTAATTCACATGAAAGTGTTCTCAATTTTTTTCTTAACATATAGATGTCCACTTACAAAACTAATCAAGCATAAAATGGGATACAGATCCCTTTGCAATGAGTACATGCTATCAAGACGATATATGTTAACTTTAAAATGAAAAAAAGTGAATGTCAAACTACAATATATTAATAATTCATTAATAAACAGCTTATATCATTTGATTTTCACAAAAAATTCAAAGCACAGTATTATCTTAAGAATAGATTAGCAAGTAAAAATTTTTGATCCAAGAACATTATGACAATAATATCATGAAAGGAACATCAATCTAAGATATATAATGAATTTTCTAAAAACTATTATGAGCTATGCTAAAGCTTAAAGCACCAACGAATGATCCCAAAAATAGGTAGAAAAATCAATTACATTAGAAATCAGTCTAAGATATTACTGGCATGGAAAACTTTGCCCTAAAAGGAAAGCAGGGTATTATTATTTAGTACAGCATAATGTAAATAGAAGTCATAACTGGTGGAGAAGTTGCAAGGAGGAATTATCTGTCCTGTTATCTTTCAGCGGTAATTCTACTCTTTAATTCATGCACTTACTGAGAATTGTACATCCTGCCACCACATACAAACCAGCACCAACCAAATTCTTGCACAATAGTTAGTAACAAATTTGTTTTGTTTTGTTTTTACAGACTTCAATATCTGTGTACAGAGTTACTGTCTAGATCCTTCTAAACTTGCCAAATTCATTCATAACTGAGCCCCAAGGCTGTATCATTTTCAGTGGAAGGAAAGGAGTACAGTGTTGTCAAGACTTTCTTGTATCAAAGAAAACAATAAATTCCCTGAAGATTCTGCATGCATTGCAACCTTGAAGTTGTATAAACACCAAAAATGGGGTCTTGAGGTTGTGATTTTGTCTGTCAGTGGAAAAAGTTACATGCTCATTTTGTATCTAAAGCAATCAGCACTATACCTAGAACAGGTATCTAACCTAGAACAATCAGCATCATATCTAGAACTGGCAGCATACTTAGAACAACCAAAATCATACTCCGAGTAACCATAATTGTACCTAGAACAACTAAAACTGTAAACAGAACAGTCAACACCATACCTAGAACATGCATCAAACCTAAAACAACTGGCACAATTTCAAGAATAAGCACCATAACTGAAACAACTGACATCATACCTATAGAACCATCACCATACCAACAACAACCAAGACCATACTTAAAACAGGCATCTAACCTAGAACAACCAAAGCTATATAAAAAATAAGAGGCACCATATCTGGAGCAATCAGCACCTTAACTAGAAAATAGGACCATACCTATGCAATATAATATTTTACCTATAATAAAGAGCACCATACCTAAAACAGCCAGTGCCGTATCTAGAACAGTCAGCACCATACCTAAACCAGCAGGCACTGTACCTATCACTCGCACCATCTATAAAATTCTAGCATCATACCTAAAACAACTGACACCATACCTTAAGTAACCTGGTATCTCACTTGAAACCACCAGCATCATACCACCAACATTATACCTAATGCAAATGACACCATACCTGGAACAACCAACACTTTCTACTCTCCCTCCAAAGCAGCTGGGTTCAACGTTGCCCAAAGAAGCCAGTAATTCGAATAACCCTAATGAACAGTATATCATTAGTTTGATTACTAAATGAATCTTTCAGCTTTTTTCTCATTTAAGGCTTCATAAAAATCTTTTCTGTCCTGATTCCCTTAAAGCATTGTCATATTTACACTTGTAATTTTGCTTAACCAGCTCTAACATCTTTAACCTACAAGCACTCCAGGTTCTACCTTAACAGTGCCCAAATTTCTTCCTATGGACATTTACTATGCTTTACTTCAAGTACTTTAAGCTTAAAAAGTACTGCATGAGTTTTTTGCCTTAACAACCCTTGTAGGTCTGTCACGAGAGTAATTGTGACTCTGCCCATGGAACCCCTGTGCTTTCAGAGCACTGATGTCTGTTCTATGAGGACTTGTACCTTTGTTTTCAAATCGATTGGGGTTCTGTCCTCACATCCCTTGTGGCTCATCCTAAGAGCACTTATTTGCTTTGTCTTAAGTGTACTTGTCTCCCTGTCTTACGAAAACTTGTGGCTCTGTCCTAACAGTACTTGAGGATCTGTTCTGACATATCAATTTATTTTTTTCTACCTGCAATTGAATCTCTGTTCTAACAAAACTTTAGGTTCTACTCTCACAGCTTTTGAAGCTATGCTCCAACTAAAAATGAGACTTTGCTCAAACAGAACTTGAAACTTTGCTTTAACAGCACTTGAGACTACGTGCTTTAACAAAACATGCGAATCTGTTCTAACTAAACATGAGGCTCTGTTTAACATAAGACTGCTTTTTAAGCATTGGAGGCTCTGCCCTACTGACTCAAGTGATGCTGCTTTAAGTGCATCTGATATTCTGTACAACAGCTATTTGAAACATTATCCAAATAAAGCATGTGGTTCTACACAAGCACAGATTTGGATTGGGCAACTGCATGAGTAGCAAATGCTACTCACTGTACACCTATGAGGGGTCATGCATCTGAGGAAAACAATGTATTTCAATAAGACTTAAAATACATAAGTACAAATTTACAAAAAGCATGCAATACTGAAAGCTGGTATGTAATACAAACTGAGTGCTTGTCAGTTTGTTCATTCATGAGAAAACTTAATTCCTAACATATTTCATAAAACATTTAAGAATAAAAGTAACATTCTAATAAATATCAGCTTCTCATTAACTACTTAAGTTTAGAAAACTGAAGAAAACTGCACCAGTCATAATAAATTCTTAGAAAACCATAATGACGTAAAGAATAAATTTTCTTGCAGGCAGGGATCCTGTCTTCTAAAAATTCTTTGGGCCTTACAGATGCATGTGTTGCCCTAGCAACACATGACTGCCTAAATAGCACTAGCACTTGCATCTCCTTCTTGTAAGCAATACTGATTCTTCCCAAACGAGCACCTTATCTTTGCCTGTAAAGCAGTGGTGGTTCCATTTGCAAGGCATATATAGCTATAAGTGTCTGGAGTTAGAGTTTTACTCTATAATGTTTTGGCCTAAAGCTTCACTCACAATAAGAAAGAACAAGAAACAAGAACACAGCATTTAGATGCAGATCAAACTTCCACCCTGCAGGGCATTCTGTACGAGGTTCTCCTGGACTGGTTGGTTTCCACTGTAAGCTCTGTCTCTTTCAGTGACATCATCATCAGTTATCCCATCGTTTGGATAACTTTTGTATGAATAAATCTCCAAACATAGCACTCATGGCTCTGCCAAAATAATACTTATAGCTCTGCCAACACAACACTGATAACTCTGCCAGAACAGTACAGTCCTTTTTTTTCATGTTAGGTGAGATGGCACAGGCAACTGAGACCCTAATCAAGGCCACCCCATGAACTCTATATAATATATATCCCTGGGGATGGAGAGAAAGAATACTTCCCATGTATTCCCTGCGTGTCGCAAAAGGCGACTAAAAGGGAAGTCCTTAACAATACAGTATATGCAGCTCTACTAATAGAGTACTCATGGCTCTGTCAAAACCTCACCTTTAGAGATACCTGTATAGGACTTCTGGTACTGTCAAGGTTGTGCATGTGGATCTACCAACAAAGCACCAGTATCAATGCCTACACTCGAAATCACAACTCCACAAATGCTACAAATACAGCACCTGTGGCTCTGCCCACACATCTGGTTTTGTCAGCACATCACCTGTACATCTGCCTATGCAGCACCAGATGCTCTAAAGTAGGCTCTGCCTTTCAAACACATATAGTCTTGGCTAAATTTAAAGCATCTTGCCTACATATTAACCATAGTCCAGTAAGAACATCTATGCTATCTATCTACCTATCTATATCTCTGACGTCTGTTCCAATTGAAACTCCCTGAAGGGATGGCCACGGCAATACAGTCTCCACAACTAAAGAACTCTAGTGCCTCTTCTCGGCCTTTAGTGCCTCACCCTTAACAGACCACTGGCAGAGGGCAAGTCTAGTTCTGTGTTTGCAAAGCATCCTACCTAATGTTCCTAATGTCTATTTCTATCTAATCTAGTCTTACCTACTACCTTATGTTTCTACCTAATAATCCTGTCTACATGTTCCTTCCTACTTCTTTCTACCTACTGCTCCTACCATTTTGTCAAAAGGCAGGGCTAGCACATAGTGCTCACAACAGGAATCTCTAGAGTTATGAAGAATGAGGTGCGTGAGTCAAGTGTAACATATGACAAGGAGAGACTGCATATATTGTGGACAGAATGCTAGTAGCCCACATGTTAGTGAGGCAGAAAGAAAAGACAGCTATCTGGGACAGAGCTGTGCAACTTGACAACCAATAAAGTGCTGGCTTACTAAACGGATGTCACTAATTCTGATACTCAGACAGGTAGCACTGGTAATATACCTCCCTGGTCGTTGGCTGATACCAACTACTACCTATGCTTTGCCTACACAGGACTGTATTCATAGTTCCTTACAAACATTCATATTATGCTACTCTGTATCTTCTGACAAGAGAGGGAAAGGGTTAATCACTTACAATCAACAGTTTTTCAGCTGACTCTAATTCAGTAATGTTCATTCACGTAAACCTCAATATCGAAAAATCTAGAAACTGAAAAACAAACATTTGTAACTCAGACAATGCAAAAACACTTGTGGTTCTGTTGAACTTTTACTGTATATTTCTTTTCCACAAAACAATCAAATGGATCAAATCATTCAGTAAAAAAAAAGTTCTCTTCATACAGAGAAGCTTCCTGTTCATAAAAGGATAGAGGGACCAACAATCAATCACTAGTATCCTGACTGCTACAGGATATATCTATTCCATAAGGAAATATCACTGCTCCAACTGTAGTACATGAAAAATCTTAAAACACCTAAAATATCCTAGGCAAACAACAAGGTATGGTTCCTGTATAATCAAGACACTGAAAACTACATCATGCAACGTTACAACTTAGATGCTATAATCTGTTTTTATTAAGAAAACACTGAATTCTTTACCATGCAGAGCTACACAAAAATAAGTTTCCTTGTCAAAAAATATTAGAATGATATAACTACCATAATAAATTCGCACCCAGTTACCTTTAAATCTAAGAAGCAAGGTTGAGCAACAATTGAAAGAAATCAATCTCCACAATTACACTACCATACCTCAAGGAAATGTAGCAATGTGTACCATAAAAACCTACAGGAAAATGATCAGTCAACTTACATTCATCAACATATCAAGTAATCTTAATTTAAGAATGCTATGTTAATCAAAACTGCCACAATAATTACCAAGCACCTACACACTAGATACTTATCAAAATGAATAAACTGATAGTTATGGATAAACAAAGTAAAAAAAATCAATAACAAATGCAGTTCCAACATATAATTCAAATGACTATAATTGGCAAAAACGTGGGGTAAATGACTCAGTAAATACCAAATACTACTAAAACATTTAGAGTTAGTATGTAAGTATGGCTAAATGTTTATTTTTCCAATGGGAAAAAATGTTAAATGTAGTTTCTACGAGTTCTAGTTACGTTCAATGCAACAGAAGAAAAGCTGAACCTTTTCAAAAATTTCCCTTGATAATCTCTGACATCCTCTGTAATCAGAATCACTGAGGATATCTATATTCTTATCTCCTTACAATACTCGGTTAACATTACATTTGGGTCTTATCTCTGAGAAAATCTGGTTATATATTAAGTATGCCATCTCCCAAAGTCCAGTTTGGTGGCTCAGAGCACCTGCTTTATGTACCACTATCCTTGCATAGTTCCAAACAATCCCATATACTAATACTCACAACCTCAATAAGATCTCACTTTACCCTCTCTGTTCCCTTATGTTCTCTCTTCACCATTGTACCCTTTAGCACACTCTTGGTGCAGAAATATTTTTAGTTTCCCAAGTGAACAAAACAGTGAAATTATTTCATTTATGAACATGTGCACAATAATATAAAATCTATTTTCTATCAATCAAAACTTGATCATTCCTAGCTTAGGAAAAACATCATTTACTTAATCAGTAAATCCTAAGATTTAAAAAAAATCATACCTTTTCATCTACATGATCAGGTGCACTAAAATTTCAAAACCATCACTTTTCCTTTCGAGTAGAAGTTAGCATTCTATGTTTAGGAAAAGGAAACATGGTGGTAGGTGTTCTGAACTGTGATGGGAACCAAAGATGTGAGGTGTCCCACGAGAGGGCATGTGACCATCCACCATGGACACTACAATTCAAGCAGAATTCAACTTGTGGGAGGAAAGTACATGTGTAGATTAATGTCAATAGCACCCTGCCAAGTTGGGAGTCAAATGACACCCAAAACCCCAGGAAGGTTTAAGACAAACCTTTCCCATATACCATCATCACCAAAGAACTTCAAACCTTAATTTAACCACTGACATCTCTCCAAATACACATCACATCCTAACTGTATCTCTTTTTGTTCTTAACCAGCAACAATATCTCAGAAAAGTCAACTCTAAGCCTTGCACTCTCTCTGTCACTTTGCAGTTACATGCAAACATTTCACTAACATCTAAACAGGCAATACATTCTTAATTAAATGCTTTGTTATACATGGGCTCATTCCTACCTTTCATACTCTCTTAAAGCTCCAGCTTACAAATCCAACCCTAAAGACAAAGAACAAATATGGAGATATAAAAGACCCCTTCCTATCGAATTCCACAGTTCCTACATGGCACACCCATTTCTCTGTTTAGTCCTAATATTTGTTGTCCATTCTATTTAAGTGGTTCCCAGTCTTTTGAGTCACACGTCATTATTACGTCTTTCCTTAAATCTGAGTACAAATTTTCACCAATGTTTCCATCTAACATTTCAAGCACTACCCTAAAGAATCATGTGTGAAATACAATGCAAAACATTTCTTTCAAAATGCATGCATGTTGTTTTCTACTTATAACTTAAGCGCTGAAGACTAACACCACATACCATCTAAACAACTAACACATCACACATTTAACACACAATAGATAGGGAACCAATGCTCTACAGTAACCCTTCAGTAATTCTGCCAACTTTTCCAGTTTCAAACAAGCTTGAGCATTTTAATTATTTTACTGTCAACTATTTTCTATGCTTTATTTTCAAAATCCTAAAATGCAAAATAAAATCATACTTTTCTAGCATTGTCATATTTTTTCATATAACATCTAACACACTAAAAATTTACATTATTCATTTCTTACTTTACTATAAGTATCATATTTTTTCTTGCACATTTATATCATTTTACCTTTCACAACCTCTCTCTTCAGAACTTTTCAAAACTACTCTTGCTCCAACTCTTGTCACACTACCCAAACTTAGTGCCTTACTAGACTTTACCTAAAGGTGCATACTTAATCTTAAATGATTTTCAACACTCATTCTGATCTCCAATTTCTCTCACCCACACCCAGAAAAATGATTGTTTCCTAACATCCCCAATAATTAACAGCTCTTGAAACATTCCTTCCACCTCAAGACCATAATCCATAGTTAACAGCAGTCTGCCATCCTTATCTTTAGTATTTTTCTGCAAAATGAAATTCATTTTCATCCCATTAATACTGATAAAAAACTCTACATGCATACAGTTACCTACCTTACTTTTCAAATATACATCTATCTTCTCTTACTACTGTATTTCTTTGGGCTCTCTTTACTTTCTTCTTCACCTTTTTACATACTGTGTCTTCGTGCTAATTTCTTCATGACCTCTACTGCATAAATGATAAATTTGCCACTTGTTTCTCTATTACTGTCCCTTATCTATTCTCATTCTCTTTTTTTCATCTCTCTTTTCAACCTAAAAATTTCCCAAGTACAGTCCCTTGAAACAAGTTTTTTTTCTTCATCTTTGGAGCTTCAGTATTTGATCCATCAAAAATACTGCCACATTATATAGCCTAATTTGTCCCTACAATTTTCACACACTCACCTTGATGTACATCTTCACTTGCTCTTCATTCTTCTTTTATCATCTCCAACTCTTTAAGCAATATGGACATCTAACAATCCCCATGTAAATTCTCATTTTGCTCATCTTACCTATTTTTTATCAAGGCATTTTTAATCGCTTTACTCAATGAAACTCCCTTTTCTACAATCCACATTATATGAAGAACATATGAAACAAATATTCCTCTTTCCTTACTACGTTACACACAGCAGCCATATTAATCCAAGCAATTCAGTTATTCCATCAGACCTCTAAAGTTCACCCACCACGACCTTAACTATCATTGCTACTCTCGCAAACCTAACCACAATACTCTCTATCTGATTAGTTTGTGCTCTATCCACCTATTTACAGAATATATCTTATTAAGATGGGTTTGATGGTAAGTTTTTAACTATTTGGAAGAAAGGGCTGCTTTGTGACACCCTCAATGCCTCATTATCATGAAGTCAGCAGACCTTAGGAAAGATAGCTGTCAAACTCTTCCTAGGAGTATATATGCAAAGCCACTTAAGGTTAAATAGCAAATCACATTTGGAGAAATCTACATCACTAATGCTCCACTTATTGCCTGATTGTGCCACATTTAAACGGAATCGTTGGTAGCTACTTATGATACTCCATTTTCAAAAACTCAATGCTTATAAATGTTTGCACTTTCATAAGAATGTTAAAAAATCCTGAAGTTATAAGATCATTACAAATTTGAGAAGTTTGGAAATTTGCTTTTTTTTGTCACCTTTTCCTTCGATAATTCGCACACAGGTATACTAATTATAAAAAACAATGAGAATAAAGCTGAAAACCAAGCAACCAAACAGATATGAGCAGTTCAACTCCCTCTGATGGATCTCATGACAAAAATGTAAACCCTGCATCATACATAACTTTAGCAATAATTTCCCAATATAGATAATAGACAACGTAACATTCTAAGAGCAAAAGGGCTACAGACTCCCTCCAAAATGCACTTTTCAAAGAGCTTAGTATTTTCATTTGGTTCTCCCCTTGAGTTAATCATACTAGGTATCGAGTCCATCCGACACTTACCAATCAGGAAACTTGGCATGATTTTGCAGAGTTTGGATAACTCTCCTGGTTTGTCCGTAGGTAGGTAATTGTTTTAAAAGTAATTTAACAGTAAATATGTCTATCTTAAATACAAATGAGCACAATGACTTTGTGAGGGATGGGTTCATAATCTATATGTCTATCTTAAATACAAATGAGCAAAATGACTTTGTGAGGGATGAGTTCATAATCTATATGTCTATCTTAAATACAAATGAGCAAAATGACTTTGTGAGGGATGGGTTCATAATCTAACTGAAAATCTATATGAACTGGATAAAAGCCTGTGATGAGTTGGATGTGGCCTACAGAAAGTAGGTTGCACATTTCTGATCAATAAAATCAATTTTCGTGCTTGGATGATAACATTTCATACATGAGCATCTTGAGTGCATAAAAATGGAACGGATTGTAGCACAAATATCAGTATCATTCAATCTGTGAGTATTTTTGTTAGTTATCACTAATTTTCATATACTGTACTGTACATGACATTCTACGATAATGCAGTATAGTACTGTGAAAAAGTAAAAATACATAGAAATGAGCCTCAATTAAGTTTAGAGAGTATAACTGAAATAAATAAGTTATGCAACTGCTCCCTTAATATATGAGGAGCTTCCTTATCGATTTCCATTAAGGCTTCAATTACTCCTAAATCCCCTAAAGTTTTCCGAGCTCACCTTACTGGAAGTAGGGAAGTTCAAGAGTGGATTGCAAAATAGTTGCCTCTGTACCATCAATGTACAACAACAAATGGGAGAGCAATATCGTAGTGGAAAAGCATAACCGAGGTCCTAACCTGAGTGTGGTCATCAAGGGAGATTTCAGTAGTATCACCATCACCAAGAAAATTTTGTGCATCGTGCAAGAAAGTGGGGTCAGTGCCAAGCTCCAGAGCAGCAGCAGGTACATCAGGAACATTGGAAGCAGAATCAGCGGCAGCGTGGACATCATTAGAATAAGGTGACTGGTCATCAAAGATATCATCATTAGTGAGATTAGCACTGTCATTAAGGGCAGTGTCCACTAAGCTAGCCTCCTCAGCAGGTGCAACAAGGCTACTCGTGGTCGCAAAACCTACTGAAGGAACATCTATCAGGGTTGTGGAGAGTTCAGATGACAGCTCCTGCGGAAGGATCATGCCTTGATCAAGATGGGCACCAGACGTCGGGGTAGGTGGGGGCGAGCCTGGAAACTCTTGCTCTGAATTAGAAGTTTGTAGTGTGGGAGAGGATTCTTCATAAGTGCTGGAAAAAGCTGAGAGAAGGGATGTTGGCAGTGGATCATCAGTCAAACTGGAAATGGTGGATGACAGAGGTACGGAGGGCTGTTCCTCAGCAGAAGCAGATAAAGAAGAGTTAGGGACAAAGAGGGATTCCTCAGTATCACTGGAAAGACTGGATGGTGGAGGATTTGAAGGGTACTCTTCAGCAGCGCTAGACTCTGTGGACAATGGAGTTGTTGTGCAAGGTTCCTCAGCAGTGCTTGAAATTGTGGAGGGTGGGGTACCAGAAGGAAACTCTTTGGCAGTGCTTAAAGCTGTGGAGGGTGGAGGTATGGAAGAATGTTCTTCAGCTATGCTCGCAGCAGCAGAGGGTGTGGGTGAGGAAAGAGGGTCTTCAATGGCGCTGGATGAAAGGGAGGGCAAAGGTGAAGCAGCAGGGTCTTGCGCCTCAGTGCTGACCTGCTGCATGCCTCCCTCCCCA
>JAUUDY010158654.1:0-22553 GCA_032361765.1 Panulirus inflatus
TGATCCCTTCCAACACATACACCCATGGATACATTAATAGTGCTTACGCATCTGACCTTCAGAAGTCTGACGAACGGGAGGAGAATGATTTTGGGAGCAGCTGAGTGAGGGTGTCAGCAGTTTTGATGACAAAGGTCGATTTTTAGTGATGGATGGTTTGCATGCAAAAGTTGATAATGTGGCAGCGAAAAGTTTTAATTGAGTGGGGGTGGGGGGGACTGGTTTTTTCACTGATGGGAATGGAAATGATGAACAGCTTCTGGAATTATATGCTGTAAAAAGGACTGGTGATTAGGAAAACCTGGTTATAAAAGGGGGAAATGCATAGTTATCCACGGAGCAGGAGAGATGATAAGCGGGTAATATTGGATTACGTACGAATTGATAGGCGGGTAAACGAAAGACTCTCGGATGTAAACGTGGTGAGAGGGGCAGCTGGTGGGATGTCTTATCATTAGAGACTTTTTTGAAGAAATGCCAGGAGAGATTGAGTGGGTAGAATGGCAAAAGGGGAGAGTGAATGAAACTAGGGGAGTGGGTGAGGGAAGGAAGGTATTTAGTGAAACAATGCTGGCATGTGCGAGAGATGCGTGTGATATGTGTAAGGTGGGAGGTGGGTAGGTAAGAAAGGGTAGCATGGTTTAATAAATATTCTAGTTTGTTCTAGAATAGTAATTTAATGATTTATTATGGATGTATATCTAAAAACATGAAAAGTATCATGTGCAGACTATGATATATTGCAATGTTTATTACAGCTTTGAAAGTCCGGTTAGAAGAGATCGCTCTGATTCTTCATCGAACTGGCATTCGGGCAGCTTTACATCAGTTGATCAACAAGATAGGAACACGAGAGACATTGGCACACCTCAGAATACCATGAATATTGAAGTGAGGGATGATGAGCAAAATATGATAACAGTTGAGAAGCCAGGAGTGTTTATTTCTGAATCTTTAGAGGAATCAAGTCTTACTGCAAGTAAATGTGATAGTTTAGAAACAGAAGTATTACCGGTAGAAGAAGTTGAGGTCGTGGAGGACTTACTAGAAGCAGATATGCCATGTGAATCTGAGATGGGGGACCCTTTGGCTGATGTTACAGTATCAGATGAGGAAATATCGGAGATGGTATCTGAATCCAGGAAAGTTGGCACAAACAGTGTGACCTTAGGGGTGAATCCTGCATTAAAGATCGATAATGCTTACACATTAGCATGTAGTCAGATACAGTGTGCATCAGAAAAAGATTTAAGCAGAGAGGTCATAGTTAATTCAGAAATAACTGATAAAGAAAGATGTTCACCATTAAATCAGCATGCTGGTAATGCTGTGGAGTGTGCATCACCTCCCACAAAAGAGGACAGACAAAGCAGAATTTTGCCTAATAATGAGGTAGAAACAGAACACAGCTCTGATGATAAAGAGATTTCAGTTATTGTTAGAAAAGCATCAGAAAGAAAACTGAGTACCAGGAATGATTATGAATTACAAAAGAACATTGATTCATCTAGTATAGAATTATCAGAAACACTTGAGAAATTACTTCCTATTGGTGGAGAGAGATCTAAAGATACCATGCAACAGGATGAAGAGAATTCTAATACAAAGAAAATGATTCATTCTGTTTACAGCTCTGGTGATGGTGGTGGTTATGAAAAACAAAAGTCAAGCATATTAGAAAATCTGAGTGTTGAAGAACAAGTTGAATATCCTGATAATTCTTCAGAGTCCATTACTGAACAGGGAGAGAATGACGTAGGCCATTCATCATCTGCCATTGACTTCGATGTCTTAGAGGAGGAACTCTTTGGAAATGATTACCGGGAAAATAAAGATACTGAGAGGAACTCTAGTCCAGCAGAAAGTCTAGAAGCTGTTAGTAGTTCAGCTTTTTCTGATCAGGAGAGAAATCCTGTAGATACTTCAACTGAAGATGATACTTTATTTAATGGTGTACGAGCAAAAGCTACGAGAGGTAATCAGGAATGTGAAGACAATGATTCAGCTTTGATAGCCAATCAGAACTCAGTTTCAGGTATGGTAGAGGCAACAACATCGTTAGGTAATAGCACTGATCAGTTATCAGAGGATGATAAAAAAAGGACCAAATCTGAAACACAGAAAATACAAACACAAGAAAGAAATATTTCACCACCTGTTGAGCACCCCAGACACAAATTAGATTTAGATTTTACTCGTGGCTTATGTAATGATATCCAAGTTTTAGGAGAAGATTGCTGTCATCAGCTTTCAGACAAAAAAACAGAATGGCAATTTTCATCCAAAATAAAGAGTGACACTCAGAAATCAGTCACTCTTAATGCCCATTTATCAAGTCAAGACAATGCCCGAATATCATTTGAGATTGATTCTCAAGTGTTGAACAAAGATGAGTCACAAGGGTCACACAGATGTATTTCACAACTATCAAACAAAAGGGACTCGCAAGCATTAACTACTGCTAATGATGATGCCCAAGATGCATCTGGAGATGATATCCAAGAGTCAGTGAGACACAAAGCACATAATCCAGTTAATGATGATAAACCTGTTCCACTCAAGAATGATAATCAGATGACTTTCAAAACAGTGGGTAATAATCAGATATCACATTCCACCAAGAAAGTTGCTCAAGGATTTGAGTTAGATATGCATGATGTTAGTATATTAACCAAAGATAATGTCCATTTGTCAGACAAAAATATTACCCAAGTTCCAGTCAGGAACAGTGGCCAGGAACCATGTAAAGATGGTGGTCAAGTAACATTAAGAGATGATGACGAAGTGTCTGCCAAGGTTGATTGTCTTAAGTTAACCAAAGATGCTGTACGGATATCAGCTGAAGGCAATGCCCAGGTGTTAGCTGAGGAGATTGCAGAGCCAGTCAATGCTGGTGATGTTCAGGTGTTAACTAAGAGTGTTGCCCAAGTCTCATCCAAGGACATTGCTCAGATGTCATCAGAGGTTGAAATTGATGAGACCCAAATATTACTGAAGAATGATGCTGCAGTGTCAGTCAAGGATGATTATCAGCTGCTAACCATGGATGTTAATCATGTTTCTACCAAGACCATTGATGATGAACATATGTCATCAACTATTGTTATTAAAAAGTCATCTGTTTGTGCTGTTCACAGCTCACCCAGTGATGGTGGCCAGGAATCAGTCAAGAGTGTTTCACTAATGTCAGACGGAGTTGTTAGCCAAGTGTCAGGCGAGAGCAATGCACTGATATCAGCCAAGAATGATGACCAAATGAGAGCCAGGGATGATGTTCAGGTGTCAGACATTGGTAGCAACCATTCATTAAAGAAGGGAGGTAAGAATGATTCCCAAGTACCAGACAAGGATGATGCCCAAAAGTTAAACAAGACTGATGCTAAAGTGACAAATAAGGACAATTTTCAAGGGTCAGGTAAGGATAATTTTGAGATGTCAAACAAGGCAGTGGATGATACCCAGATTTTACCTGAGGGTGACATTCAGGTACCAAGCAAAACTGCTGATGATAAGAAATTTTCAGCCATGGATGATGCCCAGGAGTTCCTTAAAAGTAAGGTTGATGCTCAGTTTTCTGCTAGTAGTGATATTCATTTGTTAGCCAATGATTATGTCTCACTATCATCCATTCCAAAAGATAAAGTTTCATCTGTGACCAAGGCTGACAGAGAGGTGTTGATTATGTCTGAAGATGTTGCTCAAGAGTCACCAAGGGATGACACTGAAGTGTTACTTAATGAAGATGCTCAAGTGATAACCTTAGATAACTCTCAGGGGTCAGCTAGGAATGATGCCCAAATATCAACAACGAATCCTGAACTGCCACTGGAAGATGATGGCAAATTGTTTACCACAAAGATTCCGTCAAACAGGAAGAAGAATGTTGACATAGTTACAGCTAATAAAGATGGCAAAGTGTTGATCATGAAGAGGACCGATATCCAGTTATCAACCAGTAATTCCCAGATCCCAGCCAAGGATGATATCCAGGTGTCAACTGAAATGAAGGGTGATTTTCAGGTGTCAAGTAAGGATAATGCCCAAGGGTCATGTAAAACCAAGAGTTCTGTGGAAGTGCCAGATGATAATGATACTCAGTTGTCACCAAAGACTAGGGATGATGCATCAGTGTCAGTTGAGGGTAATACCCTAGGGTCATCCAAGGATGATGCTGAAGTTGCACTTGCATCTAGTGATGATGATCAGTCATTAGTAAAGAATGATACTGAGGTGCTAAGCATTGAAAATGCCCAAGTGTTAACAAAAGATATATCCCAGGTCTCAGCCAGGAATGCTGCCCAAATACCAACTAAGAGATCTGATTTGTTGATAAAGGATAGTGACAGAGAGTATATTGGCGTGAAAGATGACAAACAAGTGTCAGTCACAGATGATGCCCAACAGTCTAAAGCCAAGAATATAACTAGTGTACCAACTAATGATGGTGATAGAATGTCAGCCAAGATGAAAGCTTATACTGAAACACCAACTATATATGATACCCAGGTGACAGTGCAGGATGATGCCCAAGTTTCTACTCGGGAGGATGCTCATGTTTCATCTACAGATGATATCCATGTGTTGTCCATGGTAGAGTATGATGCCCAAGGATCTACTTGGGAGCATGCTCAAGCTTCACATACAAACGATGGTAATGTTTCACTTATGATGAAGGATGATTCCCAACCATCAGTTAAAACGAATCCCAAAGTGTCTGCCAAAACAAAGGATCATGTCAGGATGTCAAGCATTGATAATGCTCAGACTAAGAATGCAGCAAAGATATCAGATAGATGTGATGTTCAGGTGTCACAAAAGACCAAAGATGGTGCTCCACAATCAGCTAAAGGCAGAGCCCATTCCTCAGACAAGGGTGATGCTGAAGTGACTACAGAGATAAGGGATGATGGCTATGTTTTGGCCAGGACTGAGGATGATGTCTTGATACTTGACAGCGTGAAAAATGAAATTCATGTTTCTAGAAAAGAGAATGCCCAAGTTTCAACCAAAACCACAGGTAATGTCCAGGTTTTGGCAAAGACTAGTCATGATGTCCAGATGTCAGCAGAGATGAAGGATGGAGCGCAGGTATCTTGTGAGAATGATGTCCAATTATTGACTAAGAAAGATACAGAAGGGTCATTAAGGGAAGATGGCCAGGTGATAGTCAGCACTAAAGGTGAAAGTGAAATGTCAACTAAGAAAGAAGCCCAACAGTCAGCTAAAACTAAGGATGGTAATGAAGTATTAGCTAAGACCAGAAGTGACAAGCACATGTCACATAAGACCCATGATAACTTTGAAACATCAAACAAGAACCAGGGTAATGCTGAAGTGTTAGCTGAGGTATTGGATAATGTCTGTATGCCACATAAGAACTATAGTGATGTTGAAACAAAAGCTGAAGTCCAGGGTGATGATGCAGTGTTTGCCGAGACACTACATAGTAATGCCCATAAGATCCATGATGATGCTGAAACAGCCAAAATTCATAGTGATGCTGAATTGTCAAGCAAGTTAGATAGTAGTGTTGAAGTGTCTGTCAAGACAGTGGGTAATTTTCATGTGTCACCCAAGAGCCAAGGTGATGCCCAAATAATATCAAGGAAAAAGGGGGATACCCAAGTGTTACCTAAGACTCATGGTGATGCCCTAATGTCATCAAAAGCTGGAGATGATGCTGAAGTGTTGTTATGGAACCAAAATGATGATCTAGTGGCTGTAAAGACCAGAAGTGATGATCTAGTGGCTGTAAAGACCAGAAGTGATGATCTAGGGGCTGTAAAGACCAGAGGTGATGATCAGGTTTCACCCACAGCCCAGAATAATGCTCATGTGTCACTTGTAACCAAAGGTGATGCCCAAGTGTTAGACATCAAAAATGGTGTTCCTCTTACAACCAAGAATGAGAATAATCTGCAAGTGATGAATGAGAGCAAGGATGCTCAGGTGATACAGAAAAATAAAGATATTGCTCAAGTGCTGACCAAGACCAAGAATGATGCTCAGATGATGAACAGGACCCAAAATAGTGAAGTGAAAACTAAGACCAAAAATGGTACTCAGACATTAGCCAAGACCATAGCTGCTCACCCTGCGACATCTAAGGCCACTATTGATCCCCATTTAACAACCAGGCCCGAAAAGGACACTCTAGTGATGGACAAGACTCAAATTGATGCTGGAGTGACAACCAAGACCAAAAACAGGGTTCAGACAGTCGCTAAGACCACGGATGTTACTCATATTATAACTGATACCAGTAATGATCTCAACTTGCTATCCAAGACCAAGAATGACACGCAAGTGATGGACAAGACCCAAAGTAGTGCAGAAAAGAGAACTAAAACCAAATGTGACACTGACATAATATGTAAGACCAGAGGTGATCCACAGGTGATAGACAGTAATGATCCCTATTTGATAACCAAGACCCAGAGTGATTCTCAAATGATGGATAAGACTCAAAGTAATGTTGAAGCGAAAAGTGAGGCCAAAAGTGATACTGACACGATAGCTAAGACCAAGAATGATCCCCAAGTGATAACTGAAACAAACAGTGATCCACAGTTAAGAACCAGGACTAAAGATGATATTCCTTTGGCAACCATTACTAAGGATTCTCACCATGTGACAACCAAGGATGTTCAGGCAGTGAGCAGATCCAAGGATACTTCTCAAATGTTAGCCACAGAGGATGTTGAAGTGCCAATTGATTTTGTTGATCAAGAGGATAGTAAAGTATCTAATACATTGCAGGATAGCACCACCATTATAAGTGAAACAAGTTATGTGCTACCTGATGGGAAAACACAACTTGAAAATGATAATAATTGCAATGATATGAACAGCATTTCAGCGAATGAAGAACCACCCAAAGCAGTCTCAAATTTGGATCATAATTTGTCATTGAAAGTATCGATTGATAGGTCTATAATAAATACTAGAGATATTGAGGACAGGAAAATGAAACCTCTTCACGTAACCTCTGATACATCTCCATCCTCAGAAACAGAGAATCTGAATGATCTTCCATTACTCACTCGAAGTTCATCTCCCATAACAGAAAAAATAAGTTTACCTAAAGTTGAAATCGGGTTAGACTGTTTACGAGATCAAACCAATGCCATCCAGTTAGCTGTTGGTCATCCACTAATCCCAGCAGATGATTGTACCAGGAAAGATACTGAGGATATACCAGCAGTAGCTGATAAGGCTGTGGTGGATTTAGGAAAGAGCAGGACAGTCAAAGATAAAGGATCCAATAAACTCGAATTTTGTCCAGTTAGGAATGATGGAAGCAAAAACGAAATTGAATTTAAGACTGATATGAACAAGGAATTGGAGAAGAATGTTAGTTCCTTAGAAATGACAGTGCAGCCAATTAGCAATGATTCTAAAAGCACAGAGTCTTGTTATATGAACAAGGAATTAGAGAAGAATGTTAGTTCCTTAGAAATGACAGTGCTGCCAAGTAGCAATGATTCTAAAAGCACAGAGTCAAAGAAACCAAGTAACAATGATTCTAAAAGCACAGAGTCAAAGAAACCAAGTACCAATGATTCTAAAAGCACAGAGTCAAAGAAGAACACTGATTGCAACATAAAGAGCACACATGATTAAGAGAGAGAAAATAAGAAGGATCACAAAGATCATCATAGAAAGAAAAAGGTGCGTAGTTCACCCTCAGAAAGGAAGAATCATAGTGACAGCATCAATAGTAACAGATCTCAGAGTGAAAGCACGAATACCAGAAATGAGAAGGTATCAGGTGATAAGAGTCGTAAAAGCATTTCATCAAAAAAGAGCTCCAAAGGAAACACATTAGATGTTAAAAGTTCAAGAACAGGTAATGAAATTTATGGAGATGGTGCATTAGACACTGGGACTTGTAGTAAAGAAAGTACTGCTGAACTGAGATCAAGAGATGAAACTAAGGACAGAGAGCATACTGGAAGTGAGAAGCTTGGTCATCATCCTCTAAGCTCTAGGAGTGACTCATCTCAATTCAGTACTACTTCACTGAAATCTAATAATCTCTCATCTCAGGAAACACCAGGATGTAAGTCTTTGGAGCATAGGTGTACAAGTAATACAGAAGACACAATATCAAGCAAAGATATACTAGATAAGAACTTAAAGGAATTTGGACAAAAAGAAAAACAAATGATTTCAAGTTCTTTGTCTGTAGATAGTAACAAATCTGAGGCTACCTCAGATATATCTGGCTTAGATATCAATGATGGTAAGCATAACAAATCTGAGACTACCTCAAATACACCTGTCTTAGATATCAGTGATGGTAAAAGTGGTCTTGACCAAAAGTTTTTGAAAGAAAATGTAATGAAGGAGAACAAAGTTGATGATCATATATGTAAGGACAAACTAGATGAAGGTAGGAGTGATGAAAGTAATTTGTTAAAAAATTTCCTGGGTAGCTCAGAGGAAACTGAAGAGAGTGCAAGGATCCATTCAGAAAGGCATGAAGATGCTTTAGAGAGAGAGTTAGAGAAATTTGAAGGATGTGACAGGACTCTCAAATCTCCAAGACGAGATGATCTTGAAGTAAGCATCATTTCAGTGAACAAAGAGAATGAAGTTAGAACTGGAAACATTAATGAAAACTTTGAAGAAGTGAAACTTGTCCATAATGTTGAGGAATATTTTCTTGACCAAAGATTATCCACAAAGAAATCAAGCATCCAAGAATGTTATCCTTCATCAGGAAGCTCAGACAGTAATAGTGATAAGGTGTCATCATCCCTACCTTTGGTCAGTCAGAAAAGCAATAATAGTTTAGAGAAGAGCAGAATTGCTTCTGGAGAAGGGGATCATGTGCACCTCATACCAAAACAGTCGTCTGATAAAAAGTCTCAAACATTGCAAGAAAGTTCGAAAAGCAAATGTCAGGCTGTTGACAGAAAGGAAGTTAAAGGCTCAGCAATTGATGATAAGAGATCTAAGAAAAGCAGATCTCTTTCTGTAGACCGGCATAAAGAAAAAAGGCATTTTCCAAAAATGGATAAAAACAAGGATAATAGTCATCAGGAAAAAGAAAAGCCTACATCTGGAGACAAAAAAGAGATTCAAAATACATCAGTAAAAACACCTAAGGTTAAAGAAATAGCTTCATCAGTGTTTGACAAAGAAATGGAAAAGATATTTGGTGAAGACAAAGTTTTAAAATCCAAGAAGAAGGAAAATATTGCATGTGGAGTGTCCAAAGATAAGAAGAAACATTGTGTAGCATCCAGTAGTAAGGAAAAAAGTCAAGTTGTTTCGTTAAAAGAAAATGTTGGGCTGGTTCCGAAGGGAGTCAGCCAGGATTCATTGGTTAAAGAGAAGATTCAGGAGGTACAAGGTAAAGAAAAGAATATGGGATCATCAAGTGAGGGAACTCATCAAAGGTCATCATCTGCAAAGAAAAAAAGCCAGAGATCATCTAGTAAGGAAAAGAGCTGTACTGGCTTATCAAATAAGGAAAAGAACCATTCATCATCATCAGATAAGGAAAAGAATCTTGCATCATCATTAGACAGGAAAAAGAATCGTAAATCACCTTTAGGAAAGGACACTAGCTATGGATCATCATCAGGCAAGGTAAAGATCCAAAAGTCATCCCATGATAGTGAAAGACAGCAGAAATCTCCTTTAGATAAGGGACACAATCAAAAGTTGTCCTCTGGTACAGAGAAGGTCTGTGCATCATTAGGTAAAGAAAAGACGGAAGAATGTCCAGATGTGGATATGAATCAGAAGTCATTAGTTACGGAAAGGTGCCAAGAGTCAGCATGCAAAGGAAAAATCCAGGATACTTCAGATAAAGTGGAGAGACAAGGATCATCATCTTCACTCTCTAAGGAAAAAAGTCAAGAATCATTCTGTAAAGAAAAAAGATTATCTTCTAGAAAAGAGAAGAGTCGATCATCAAGTAAAGAAAAATATCAAGAGTCATCACACAGAGAAAAGAGCCAAGACTCGCGTAAAGAAAAGTACCAAAAGTTAGTGAAAGGAAAGATTCAAGAATCGTCAAATAGGGAAAAGAGCCAGGTGCTATCAGGTAAAGAAACAAGGCAAGATCCATCAAAGTCATCAAGCAAGGAAAAGAATAAAGATTCTTCAAATAATGAAAAGAGCAAGGAATTTCCAATTAAGGAAAAAAGCCATGAATCATCATGTTCACAAATAAAGAAAAAGAGTGAAGATTCCTCAGATAAGGAAAAGAACAGGGAATCTAGTAAATTGAATCAGGAACCATCATGCTCAACAAATTGTGAGAAAAATCCAGAATCAGTAAATAAAGAAAAGAATAAAGACTTACCAGTTAGGGAAAAGAATCAAGAATCAGGAAGTGTGGTATTTAAGGAAAAGAGTCAAGAGTCAAGTAAGGAAAAAAGCAAAACTTCATCTGTTAAGATTAAGAGTAAAGAATCCTTCAGTAAGGAAAGGACAAAACATTCAAGAAAAACAAAAAGTTTAGAATCATTAAGTTCATTGAATAAGGAAAACAGTAGATCTTCAAAAACAGAAAACAAAGCGCACTCCTCTAATAGGAGAGTAAGTAAGGAGTTTTCAGATAAAGAAAAGAGCAAAGTATTTTCAAGTAAGGAAAAAAGTGCAGGATCATTAAGTAAGGAAAAAAAGCAAGACTCATCAAGTAGAGAGAAAACTCACGAATATTCCCTTGAGGATAAGAATTTAAAGTTATCAGGTGAAGAAAAGACTCCTGGATTGTTACTGAATAAGGGAAAGGTTCAAGAATTGCTAGCAAGTAAAGATAAGAAGGTGGAAAAACCATCAAACAAGGACATTGCACAAGGTTCACTGTCATGTAAGGAAGTGCATGATACGCCCTCAGCCAAGGAAAAATGTGAAGGCATTCATCTAGGTGGTAAGTCCCAGTTAGTCATGTCAGACAAAGTGAAAATGCAAGATGTGGTATGTTCAAGGAAAGTTTGTGAAAACCAGAACAATCAAAATAAATCAGATCAAGATGTGGGCTTGTCTGTATCTTCTAGCAGAGAAGAGGATCAAGGAACTACCAGTGAAAGTGAAAGATTCTGTGGGGCATCAGAGAAAACTAAACTTCCATCGTCTCTGAAGGAGAGGTGTAAGCAGATATCTTCTGAAGAAGAAATTCGCCCAGCAACAAATCAAAATCCAGATGACAGTTCATCCAACCAAGATCTGAAAGGCAGGATAATCCTTATTACAAAAGAAACCAGTAACTTTTTTAAAGGAAAGAAGCGTGTCAGCCGATGGGATGTTGTTGAGAAGGGAAAAACTAAGGAAATTGTAAAGAGAAGTCGATGGGATTCACAGGAAAAGACCCAGATTAACAAAAGGTCAGATGAATTTAACAGTAAAAAAAATAAAGATGATGATGGAATCATGAAATATTCAACTAGTATCCAGGAAGACAAAGAATATTCAAGGAAAGATGATGAAACAAATATGGTTAATCTTGTTGAAATTGATGAATGTCAAAAAAGTGAGGCAGTAATATTAAAATCAAATCCAGTGGATATGCATTTATTGATAAAAAAGGATAAAAGAGCAGTTTGTCCCAACATTCAACAAAATGAAGTTAGTGAAAGAAATAAGAAAATTATAAAGGTTTTAGATGATATGTCAAGAGATATGCCAGCTTTTAGTGATAGTAGTGATAGAAGTGGGAGATCTTTAACATCAGAGGAACAGTTGCGTAAAGCTAAAAAGAAAAAAACAATAACAGACTTATTTGGAAAACTATCTATGTCTCGCACAAAAGATGATGCCAACCAGTGTATTTCAGATGGAGCCACTGAAAGTGTAACTGACTGTCCTCAAAAATACCTACCCAGTCATGCTTCTAAATCAGCCAAAGCGAAACCTTTGCCAGAACCAAAAAACTTATCAAAGATGGCAGTAGACCTTTTATTTGAGCCAAACATTACGCCCAAGGAGCAGAATGGATCTCAGTCATGCTCAAAAAGTCCTGCTAGTGTAAATCCTGAGTCTTGTAATAAAGGAGTGACAGAGGAACAATACACACCCCAACCACTATGTAAGGGGGGTATGAAGAAAGACTATACTATCTCAAAAGCATCCTCAGAGCTTGAGTACATTCCTAAACCTAAGGAAAAAGAAACAAATTCTTCTAAATATGAACCCCATATTGTCTCAAAAATTATATCAGAGCCTGAATATGTGCTAAAGAGCATCAGAAAAGTTGCTCGTGAGCCTGAATACAAACCCAAATCCATCAGAAAAGAAGTCTCAAAGCCTGAATATAAACCCCAGTCCATTAGCAAACATACCTTGAGGCCTGAATATGAACCTCAATCCATCAGTAAAGGAACTTCAAAGCTTAAGTACAAACCAAAGTGCATCAATAAAGGGAGTTCTGAGCTGAAATATGAACCTAAGTCTCTCTTTAAAGTGACTTCAAAGCCTGAAAGTGAATCAAAACCTCTTCAGGATTCTATAGATCCAGAAGAAAAAAGCTCCTCCTATAAACCTCTTACCTATCAGAACAAGTCACAGATTAGTGCTAGAGGAAAGTCAAGTTTATTTGTTGAAAAGACAGACATTTATATTCCCAAACCACTTTCAGAAGAAAGTGCTATTACTGAGTATATACCTAAGCCAGTGGGCTTGCCAGTAAGTAATACGGACCAAGAAGATGAGTATAACCCTCGTCCTATTGGTCTTGATAGACCAACACCAGAATATATTCCTAGTGGCATATGTGAGTCCCGTTTGAAGAATCCAGCACTTCCTGTTGAATGCGATGAAGAATATGTACCACTACCAGCGAAAATTTTGCCAAATAAGAATAATGAATCAACAGACAGTGAAGGAGACAGTACTTCAGAATCTTCCAAAGTGGATAGTAATTCTTCAGGATCTCTTAAAGTGGATAATAATTCTAACCCAAGCCTCCTTGAAAATTCATCTCCCTCCATTTCTATGAATTCATCAGAGACTCATTCGTTATTTGCACATAGTACATCTAGTCATTCTTCACTGATTTCTCATACAGGTGAGAAAATTACACCAGGATTTTACAGAGAACAAGGAAGTAAAGACAGTAGTCAGGAAAATCAGAACCAGAATTCAGGATTCACAGGGAAAGGTTTTCCATCAAAAAACCAGAAACATGTTCCACCTAAGAAGAATGAAGCTGGAAGGCAAAAGACCAAGCCACCAAAAACTGAATCAAGCTGTGGGAAGTCAAAGATTCTTGTGTACACTCCCCCACCGCCAGCATATGATGTGATCCTTTCCACTCTTAGTGAGTGTGACCTTCCAAAAATTATGTATTCTACTGCCTTTTGCAGCAACCCAGATGATGTACCTTCAAAACCCTTAGAAGTTGGGGGACAAGTTTTGAAGCTTAAATCCAGAGTGACATCAGATTTAGAGGATTTTGAGGGGCGTTTTCAAGGAGATGGATTGTACAATTGGCGTTTTTTATTAAATACATTAAGTTCAGAAGATGGAGTTCCTAGGACTCAAGAAATGACATTGGCAGAAGGTAAGGATAAAGCAAATTTATCAGTTTTAACACCTGTGAAACCTCCACCATCACTAGAAGAGGTTATTAAATGGACTAAAGCTCGTAAAATCCTTGATGCTATGAAAAAAAACAATGATCATGGTGGAAAAGATGATGATGATGGTGACACCTCATCTCCAGAACAGAAAGATTTGTATTCTAGCAGTAAGAATTTTAGTTCCCAGTCCTCAAACACAGTAGTGAGCCAGGAAAGTAGTACTCAGAAAGGTTCTTTGAGTGGACAGAGTCAGGGACAGACAAGAGAATCTACAAGGACTCATATAGTGAATACTAGCACACCACAGCAAAAAAAATTGTTAAATATGGAAGTGTTGCAGCTGACTCCCATAGGAAGTGACTCAAGTCCTATCATATCTTCTGAAAAGATTAGTCCATTGATTTCACACACACAGAAACGAAGGACAAAGCGTAGAGTATCATGGGAAGAGGAAGAATTGAGGTCCAGAATCTCGCCCATTGTGTCCAGGAAAAGGAGAGCTACTTTTGAAGGACTAGCTCCTTTAGCTGAAGAACCCGAAGATCAGATAAATCCAAAGTCTGAATTGTGTTCGAAGAGAAGAGTATCCTTTGAAGGTTTAGCATTAAAACCAAACAAATCAAGAGAGCAGATTGAAAGCTGTTCTGAGGAGCTGGTTGAATATCAAGATTGTGAAGACGAATCCTCAAGCACGGAAGCTAGAGGGAAATCTGAAACTTTTACTCGAATACCTGTATCTGTTGGAAACAATCAGGGTGAGACTTGATATGTCATGTATTTTGAATATTGTTATGTAATTATTAGTTGTGAAAGTACTAACTTGCATATCTGTATTCATATAAATTATAGAAATTAGGCCCTTAGTTTAAGCATCTCTAATAGATATTTTTGCAGATCTCATTACTGAAGTCGGAGAAATCAGAACGATGTCATCAGAAGTGACAATGGCAGACTCCCAGCACAGTACTGAAGAGCTGATTAACAGCTCTCAGGCTTTAGTGTCTCCCCTCACCCTCTCCCTGACTGCCAAAGTAAGTTTAATTGGCCACTTATAATGAAGCATTCTTTACTGCAGTTAGATACAGTTTCACATCGGTAATCATTTACATGATTACCTCATCATTATCATCGTCATCAGATTTTTCTTCTCATTGTTATATGATCATTACCATCTCCATCATCATCAGCAGTAGCTACAGTAATATGGTCAATGCTCTTACAGTAATTTTGTTACCTTCATTTATTGAATCTTCAGCCATATCAAGAGTAAGCATGGGTTAAGCATTTGTGAGGGGGCTTTATGAGTGGATCATTTGAGTATTGCACAGTGTAATGTTGCAGCAGAAGCACTGCTTCATCCTTGATTAATTGTTATGCTTTGGATCTAACATTGGTAACAGTTTATGCTGTTAGGAAGTATGAAGTTAGAATAAGATCAGGAATTAGTAAAGATGTATTTGCCAGGTAAAAGGGCTGTGTATTGATATGTGATAAAATATGATTAATTCCAAAGAAAGGATAAATTGATGTTTGCAGAAGATTAAGTGTGTGATTGAGTTGTGGTAGATGAAGGGGAGGAAAGTAAGGATGATATGAAAAACTTATTTGAAAGACATACATGTGTGAAGAGAGCTAACATGGAGGATGATTGGAAGTGAAACTTGTCAAGATGCAGTTAGGTGCCGCTAATGGAGAGAGCGACTGGAACATGGGAGAGTAAATGAACAACTTTGGCACTTTAGTCCATAAGCTGTTGGATGAATAATGTATGCATTGATTTGGATATTAGGTAAGCTCTGTAATACATTTGTGAAAAACAATTAAGTTCAGATATAATGAAAATAGGAATACATTGATTTAAATGTTAAAGAGAATATTTCTGTGAAAAGTGTAAAAGAGTGTGGTTGGCAGAGCTGAAGAGGGTGTGCTAAAATGGTGTGGACATATGGAGAGAATGTGTGAGGAAAGGTTGAAAAAGAGGATGTGTGTGTCGGAAGCGGAGGGGACAAGGAGAACAGGGAGACCAATTTGGAGATGGAAGAATGGAATGGAAAAGATTTCAATGAATGGGGCCTGAACATGCACGAGGGTGATAGGCATGAACAGATAGAGTGAATTGGAACATTGTGGTATACTGGGGTTAGTGTGCTGTCAATGGACTGAACTAGGGCATGTGAAGCATCTGGGGTAAACTTTTGTTTTGGCTAACACCAGATATTTTAATCATTTTTGGAGGGCTCATGGGTCGTCAAACTGAAAGCATCACCCTGGGACTGTTGTTCTGGCCAATGTTAGACCATTTGATGGGGTTTGGGGGGCCCACGGGTCATCAGATTTAAAGTATGGAAGGTCTGTGGGGCCTGGTTGGAGATAGGAAGTTGTGGTTTTGACGCATTATGCATGACAGCTAGAGAATGGATGTGAGCAGATGTGGCCTTTCTTTGTCTGTTCCTGGCACTTCCTTGCTAACATAGGAAATGATGATCAAGTATGAAAAACTGTGAAGTATGGATTAAGGTACAGGGGAACTGAAAGTATTAACTATGTAGATGTAAGGACTTAAGTAAGATTGAATTTCTTATAACCAGCATGTGCGAGGCAATTATGTACCTAGTTATAGTATATGGAGAGGGAGTTTTACACTCTCAGGGCCCCATCTCTTTGGAAATATTCTTTACCATCTTACAATTTCTTAGAATTTATGCTGCCTGCATTAACCTAGTCTTCAGTCATGATTATAACATAGTACTGTACTGAGCCTCAAAACTTGACATTGTCTGTGAACATACAACTTCTTAAATTTGTGTATGCTGTTTGCATTGAACATGATGTAAGTTTTCCTGTGCTGAAATGTTTGTGAATGCAGTATTTGAAGACTGCATATTTTTTATTAGATATTTTTCAAGGGAAACAGCATTTGAGAGAATAATATTAAGGATTAAAGGGATGCATTTTCAAGAAAATGTGCACACATTAGCCTTACAGTATTTACGATGATTTTTAGGAAAGTTAGCTTTATAGTAACTTTATATGTGAATAAGAGATTTTATTTTCTTAATCCAGGGATAAAGTAGTGTCCTGGGTTGGTTGTGTTAAATGTGTTACCTTTGATCATCGTAGGCCATTGTTGTCAGATTGCTGGTCTTATATTTTGTTAAGATTGTTTTGCCAAACTAGATAGAAGTAGTAAGTAGGAACATTTAGGTAGGAGCTTAAGGTAGAAACACTGGGTAGAAGTAGAAGGTTGGAATATTGGGTGGGAGTGTTAGGTAGAAGTATTCAGTGGGAACATTGGGAAGGAGCCTCTACAAACATTGCACTAAACTTGCCCTCTGTCAGTGACAACTACTACCTACCTTTTTATGGGGCTCCTGCAGCTTTTAGGCTGTGCTGCAATCATTTGTGGGGAAATGATAGGCTCATTTGGAATGAGAAGCTTCTTGACAAGATAGTACCTTTTCTCATACAGTAACAGTGATACATCACCAAAGGTGACTTTCCATTCATGGTGTATTTTCACGCATTTGGAGTCAGGTCACACTAAATAGTCTCTGTATCTGTATTTGCATTTAATCATGTTTATTTCTCCCACCATGTGGTGTAATAGGTTATAAACCAGCAGTCAAGCCATAATTCCAGTGGTTCATCTTTGCGCCATCAACTTATGAACAGTCAATTCAGACAGCAGTTCCTAAGTTTCTCTGAAGGACAAGGATCATTCTCACAGGTAGTCACATAACAGTATTTAGAGTGACTGGGTCCTAGACATGCAGGAAGGTGAAAGGTATGCATGGGATAGAGTGAATTGAAATGATATGGTTCACAAGGGGTGATTTGCTATTAATGGACTGAACCAGGGCATGTGAAGTGGCCAAGGGAAACCGTGGTTTTAAAGGTCCCTAAAGGTCACTAATGTGGGAAACTGCAGACAATATGAAAGAAAAGTATACATTACCTTTCTGCCCCAGGAGTCACCTCTTACCTTATGAGGCTTCTGCAGCCTCATCCACCTGTTGTTACCTTAGGTCATAAAGTGTTGTGAGTGTGCTTATATGCAGAAAGTGTAGGGCAATTGAGTGCATAGTGTCTTCCTTATGGCAGTTGCATCATGGGCATGAAAGGTCTTAGATTGTTAAAATGATGTTTGTGGTGTTTTTTAGGGGAGTGTTGTTTCTGATGGAGTTACGTAAGGTGAGTTTGAGTTTATGATTGAGTTGGGAGGTTGGGGGAAATCATGGAAAGCTCTGTGGGTCCTAGTTGTTGATAGGGGGCTGTAGTTTCAATGTATTACACTTTGTCAGTTACAGGATGGATGTGAGCGAATGAGGCCATTTCTTTGTTCTTGGCACATATGTGTGAGATGGCTAAGAAAAATACATTGATTCCTAAAACACCTGTTGTTAATGTATGTATAGAAAACTGAAGCATGTAGTAACAATATTGTATTGGTTTTGTGGTAAATGAAATTTGCATTTTTTTTTGTATTTGTTTTTAAAGTTAATGTGCTCATAGAAACTTAAGTGTATGGTAAGAATTTTTAGTTAATTATATGATTAATGAACTTTGCTTTTTTCTATGTGGTAGTAATCCTGTCATACCCAACAAAAATGTGAATAGGAAAGGGCAGTGGTATATCTTGATGTAACTTCAACTTTCCTGTCATTTCTTCAAAAGATTTTGATGTTCTTTCATCACCATCATAGAAATGCTTTGTAACATTAAGAAGCAATTATATTTTTATTCTTTATTTCAGTCAATAGATGGCCCATCACTGAATAATACATTTGGTTTTAAATTTTCAAACCACAACTTGTACGAAGCAAAGGCTCTGCATGAGGTATGTGTGTTATTTTATTTGAGTATTTTTCTAGCAATAATTGTCTTGTTATTCTTACTTTACCATAGAATTTCTGTAGCATGATATCAGACATGATATGAAGTTATTTTCATGTATTTTTTATATGTTAAAGGTATATTTCTCTAAGAAAATTATACAGGTGTCCTTACTCTTTTCCACATAAAGCTGGTTGGGATGAATTTTCTCTCTAGGGTTATTCTTTCCCTTAGGCATGAAGGAATTTCATAGATCCCAAGGGGGTTAGAATATTTAGTAACTCGCTGCCATTTGGTGAGGTTTGAGAGTTTTACCCCCTACCTAACCACCTGGCAGTATTTGCAACCTACAACTCAGTCTGGGTCCCCACTGCCAGTCAGTAACCTGCAGTGATAATGTCATCTCACCAGATGCTTTGTTGGCCACAACTGGTTGTTTCACAATTCTCTAGATCCCCATATGAATATGAGTATTCTATCAGAGCCTCAGGGTTCTTTTCTTCTAACCCTCTGCTGGGGATTTGTTTGTTGTCTAACAAATCCCAGTGATGCCTTACATACACTATGTACTGAAATTCCATGTATCCACTTAAACTTGTGTAACCATCCCTTTGAATATTCAGTCATAGTGTTTTGTTTTTTTTCATTGTTTTCTTTTGGTGAAGAAGTTTTTGTTTAAACCTTCATTATCCTTGTTGGTTGCTCTCAAGCTCATATTTCCTGCCCTTTCTTCTCCTCATGCTTCAAAAATTTTATCAGTGATCTGTGAATCATGAGGTGATCAGTTGAGAACATTGTGTCAGCTGACAGGACAGTGATATCATAACTGAGTGGATGTTGCTTAATATTAGTAGGGGAAACTCGATCAAAGCTGTAGGCCACAAATAGTGGTTAGTGAGGGAAGAAATTCTTAAACCTCACTGGAATGCAGGGGTTAGAAGTTCCGTTCAAGCTTGCAGGACACCCCCTTGGAGAGAAACATTTTTTTTATTCTTCAGAACTTACCTTTTTGAAAGTGAGTTGAGATGAAAATTTTGGACTGTATAGGATTGGTTCATTTGTGAAAGCTGCAGAACAATAGAAGGGATTGCTTATGATGAAGAGGAAGTGCTAATGGGACATACATATGTTGAGAGAAATTTATTTTGGAAAGATATTAGAATTATTCTCCATATGAGTTAATTTGCTGGGCTTAGATTTAGTGAGAGGCTAGGATGTAAGGATGTAAATACTGATGAGTCAGTAAGTCTGATGTCTCAAAATGGTTTTGTATGAAATTGCCATATTTAAATCTTGAAAATATTTGTAATATATAGGTTAATAGATATCTCTTTTTACATTAAACCTTCTTCATTAAAGATATCCTTTACCTTTTTAAAAGATTTTGAATAAGAGTTTTTAATACTGTATAATTTATTCAGTTCTTTATGTTTTATTTGTTTTACCCATTTGCATCAGACCCAGAATATTTCTCCTAATCAAATTTTCAGTGACTGAGAATTATTAAAATTTGATCCATGGTAACATTTGTAATTTGACCAGATCAACAAATCTTTACTATTTAAGCACTCCCTACTGAGTAAGAAGTGTTGGATTGTGGCTGTTATGGCAGTTACCTGCACATCATTGATGAAACATTAAGAATTTGTGGCAAGCCTGGACATGAAAGTTAGATAATTGCTGCTCTGTGTAGAAATCTTTGCTGTTAAAAGTTTATACAGTATAAATGTTTATGTATTTAGCAGATATACTGAAAATAGCAGGTCTGCATGCCATCACATTTTGGAAATGTAAAACTAACCCACCCTTGCATTTTGGAAAATTTCTTGAAGCATGACCATCCTTTGCAAGACTGTTCTTTGCTATATTTTATTTGTTTCATTGTCGTCAGTTGGGTCACAGGCTGTCTAACCAGTGTGCAGTGAGTTCAAGATTGACATGAATTCAGCGGTATTAGACTACTTGTCCATTAAGTAGTGTGAGGAGAGAAGGAATTCATTTTCGGATGAAATGTGCTCTGGCAGTATGGATGGAGAGTAATACATCTTAGTGCAAGTGGATCTTGATGCAAGGATTCGTGATTTTTTTTTTGTCATTCTCTGAAGATTCTATGGAATCCTCTGTAATTGCCCTTGATATATCCAAAGCTTTTAATAGGGTGTGATAGTGGGGTCTCATCTGCAATTTTTCTCTCTTTTGGCTTCCCTCCCTCACTTTACTCCTTCATATCTAGCTTCCTTTCTGTCAGGTCTACCACTGTTGTTCTTGATGGATCAGCCTTTCCCCCTTTTTCCAGCATAAGCCGAGTCCCACTATGTTCTTTTCTGTCGCCTTCACTTTTTCTCCTTTTTATAAGCAGTTTTCTTTCTTCCACAAATAACCAAATAACCTTCAATTCTGCTCCTTCTTCATTCACTTGATCTGCCTCTCATCTCAACACAACTTCCTCAGTAAACTCAGACTTGGACAGGATACCTGAATGGGTTAGGCGAAGCCTGATTAAGTTTATTCCTCAAGACCCAGTTTCTATCCATCTCACTGTTGAAAATTCAGATAGAGTGGATTGGAAATTTAGATCTGTGCTTGAGTGCAAAAGACTTAAAAGAAAAAACCTAAGGCTCCTTAGTGATATGTCAGTTAGGACAGTGCAGTGCTGCTGATATTTAGCCCTTAAGTGTATCAGAGCTGCAGGCTGTGTCCCAAACCACTCGTAACCCATAGGCACCAGAAGAAAAGAGCTGGTATGGGATACAGCTAAGTTCAGAAGTATCTTGTGTAATGACAAGTCCACCTTTTCTGTGACATGTGGCTGTGGTGAGTGTGTGCACAGTCCACCAGGTTGTTGCCCATTTGACCCAAAGTATATTTCAAGCACCATAAAGTTCCCTGCTTCTTTTATAGTGTGGGATTCTTTCAATTATTTTGGTGCTGTTAGACTTAGACCTCGTCATCGCACTAAAGAATGAAAGTATGAACAGACAGTTACTTTGAGTAGTATGTGACCATCTTAAAGATTCATTTTAAGATTGCAAGGCCAAAGTGTTCTTGCAGGAGTGGGCTCCCTCCCATATTGCCAGACTAGTCACTAATTGGTTTAAGGACTGTGCAGTTGAATTTTTCATTGAATGGTCTGGGGATTCATTGGATTTGAATCTTAACTGAAAACTTGTAAGTGCTTATGAAAATGAAAATACGTAAGAGCAGGAAGTAGCTATTTGTGATATTTGGGCAAAGGTGTCTTCAGAACCTTGCTGATTCAGTTCCTGGTCATTTCATGGAGCGTGTAAAGAGGAAAGGGAAACCAGTAAAGTACTAGTGGTGGTAATTATACAGTTTTCATGGTTTTACGTTTATTCCTGATGCTTGTGCTGTAGCCCCCTCGTGCCTACTTCAATGGTTAGGTATGGTTAGGTATTCCCTGTGTATTGTAGAAGGTGACTAAAAGGGGAGTGAGTGGAGGCTGGAAATCCCCCCCTCCAGTTTTTACTTTTCCAAAAGAAGGAATAGAGAAGGGGGCTAATTGAGGAATTTCCCACTTAAGGCCCAGTTCTCTGTTCTTAACACTACCTTGCTAACATGGGAAACACTACCTTGCTAACATGGGAAATGGTGAATATGTATGGGGATAGGGGAGAAAGAATACAGGAATGGGATTTATTTAGGGAAGCAGTGATGGCATGTGCAAAAGATGCATGTGGCATGAGAAAGGCAGGAGGTGGGCTGATTAGAAAGAATAGTGAGTGATGGGATAAAGAAGTACAGTTGTTAGTGAAAGAGAAAAGAGAGGCATTTGGACGATACTTACAAGGAAGGAGTGCAAATGACTGGAAGAGGTATAAAAGAAAGCGGTAGGAGGTCAAGAGTAAAGTGCAAGGTTTGAAAAAGAGGGCAAGCGAGAGCTAGGGTGAGAGAGAATCAGTAGACTTTAGGGAGAATAAAAAGATGTTTTGGAAGGAGGTGGAAAACGTTCGTAAGACTCTTAATAGAACAAATGGGAACATTGGTGAAGGGGGCAAGGGGGAAGTAACATCAGGTAATGATGAAGTGAGAAGGAGATGGAGGGAGTATTTTGAAGGTTTCTTGAATGTGTTTGATGATACATTGGCAGATGTTGGGTGTTTTGGTTGTGATGGTGTGTGAAGTGAGAAGGTCAGGGAGAATGATTTGGTTAAGAGAGAAGAG
>JAUUDY010158766.1:0-13367 GCA_032361765.1 Panulirus inflatus
TCTTGGAGCAAAAATGGGTATGTCTGAAGGAATAGTATTTCCAACAATATTATAAGGTTGGAAGGCATGGGCTATAGATAGGGTTGTACAGAGGAGGGTGGATGTGCTGGAAATGAAATGTTTGAGGACAACATGTGGTGTAAAGTGGTTTGATAAAGCAACTAATGAAAGAGTAAGAGAAGTGTGGTAATAAAAAGAGTATGGTTGAGAGAGCAGAAGAGGGTGTGTTGAAATGGTTTGGACATATGGAGAAAAGGAGTGAGGAAAGATTGACAAAGAGGATATATGTGTCAGAGGTGGAGAGAACAAGGAGAAGCGAGAGACCAAATTGGAGGTGGAAGGATGGAGTGAAAAAGATTTTGTGATTAGGGCCTGAACACGCAGGATGGTGAAAAGCATACAAGGAATAAAGTGAATTAGAATGATGTGGTATACCAGGGTCAATGTACTGTCAATGGACTTAACAAGGGCATGTGAAACATCTGGAGTAAACCATGGAAAGGTCTGTGGGGCCTGTATGTGGAAAAGAAGCTGTGGTTTTGGTGCATTACACGATAGTTAGAGACCGAGTGTGAACGAATGTGGCCTTTTTTGTCTGTTTTCCTGGCGCTACCTCACTGCAGTAGGGGGTAGCGATGCTGTTTCCTGTGTGGCGGGGTAGTAATGGGAACGGATGAAGTATATGGTGTGGGAGGTAAGCTTCTAGCAGCATACCTCCCACACCATATACTCTCAAGACTTTCCACAAAACATCTATCAACTCTGTCATGTGCCATCTCCAGATCCATAACTTCTACCAACAAATCCATCTGTTTTCCTAAGTATTTCTCTCACACATTCTTCAAAGCAAACACCTGATCCACACATCCTCCTCCATACAACCCTATCTATAGCCCATGCCTTGCAACCATATAACATTGTTGGAGCCACTATTCCTTCAAACATACCCATTTTTGCTCTCTCAAAACGTTCTCGCCTTCCACACATATATACATATATACGCAGATGCCCCAACTTATGACCATCGGTACATACGACAGGAAATAATTTAGATAAAGAAAGATACAAATATAAATATTATGCTTAGTCATACCTCCACCAGTGCTAACAGCTGCATGCATACGATAGTGAATGTCAGACGATCCCAGCATTGTGTATGTCACAGCATCTCTCTCAGTTCTCGCTCTCAGTTATGATTCAGTAAGTGTGCTTTATTCAAGTGGATCTAATAAATTTTCATATTAAACCCCAAAGAAGATGACGAGTATGAGGTAAAACCCATCACATGTTGATAGGTCTGGCAAGAAGCCGAGGAAGATGCTTGATTTGGAATTGAAAATGAAGGTAATCACCCAATATGAAGGAGGAAAAAAGTTAATGTGATTGCAGATAATTTACAGTTGTCTCATTTAACTGTCTACATAATTTTAAAGGACTGAGAAAAAATACATGAAGCAGTGAAAGGTTCGACAAGTATGAAGTCTACAGTAATAACAAAGCAACGATGAGGGCCCATCCACGAAATGGAGAAGTTGTTGATGCTGTGGATGGAAGATTAGATTCAGAAATGTGTATCACTAAGCTTACTAACAATTCAGGCAAAGGTTAGAAGTCTTTTTGAGACTTTGGAGGAGCGAGCAGGGAAGGATTACATCGAGAACTTATTTGCTTATTTGCTTCACAGCAAGTCATGCTTTGTTCAATAGATTTAAAAGAAGATATAGCTTGCACAATGTTTGAGTCACAGGTGAAGCAGCAAATGCTGATGAAGCAGCTGCCGAAAAGCTCATTGAAAATTTAGATGAATCAATCCATGAACTAAAGAATCTTAAATAAAAGTTAAGAAGAAACTACAGAATCATAAAAAAACGGGATGATCATGATAGAAATTGAGTAGTATAAATGAATGCTGTACAGGTATATGAATTCTGCATGCCATGCTGACATATGTGTGACTTATGTCCATTTTTAGATCCAACCAGTCGGTCAGAACAGAACTCAGACATGTCAGAGACATGTCAGGAGCATCTGTGTATACAAACCTCATGGTATATCTATATTACACATGCAGTACACATGACAGCCAGAGAATGGATGTGAGCAGATGTGGCCTTTCTTCAGCTGTTTTTGGCGCTACCTCATTAATGCAAGAAACAGTGATCAAGTATGAAAAAACTCATGTTGATGAGGTATCATGAGGAACAGGCAAGGCAATGGCCTTATTTGCTTACATCCACTCTCTAGCTGTCATATGTAATGAATTAAATGAGAGCCCCCAATCCACAACAAAATCCCACAGACATCTCTGAGGTTTTCCCTGACTGCTTCATATTTCTTGGTTCAGCTCATCATCCTTTTGTATGCCACATTAATCCAATTTGCTCTGCTCCTGAACAGCATATATCTCCTGCATATTCAGGCCCCAAACCTTCAAAGCATCTTTCCACATCTTCCTTGGTTTTCCCCTTTTTCTTGTTCCATCTGACATGTATACCCTCATCAGCTCTTATTCATACTTGTCTTACTACATAGTTCTCTTATCTTTACTGTGTCTTTTCTAATGGATCAACATTACTCATACCAAACTTTTTTTTTTTTTTCCTTTTTTTTTTTTACAATACATCCACCTTTATTTTTGTTTAAGGACCATCCCCTGCTTCCATACACCACCAATGTGACCATTAAACACATCCATCTTTGCTCTTAAAGACTGTGTGATTTCTCTTTCCATGCTTTCCTCAGTGCTTACAGAAAATCTGACCCTCCATCACTTCAGCTCCCATTCACTGCTATATCCACTCCTAGGTAGATACCTGTATACCTCTGATGCCCATTCCCGTCTGGGAAGTTCCATCAAGGGGTGGCCACTGCAAAGGTCTCCACATGTCCTTACATGCCTCTCATGTACATATTCAATCTCATTATTGTCCCATTTTACACTCCCCCTCCTATAGGCCCCTGCAGTTGTGTCTTTTCCTTCCATCCTTCACACGCATGCATGTACCAACTGTTGCCTCATCTACATTCACCAGTTCTCCAATATACTCATTCCATCTTCCATTTGCTTCCTCCTCCTGATTCAGCAACTTGTCTTCCTTACTTCTCACATTTACATTTTCCAATCCACCTCTTTCTATTTCACCCCCCCCCCCTTACAGTACATCTTCCTTTCCAAAATCTTCATATATGCTTTCGTTTTTTTCCTCTGTCAGCTTGTTAACATTTCACTTACATATCTTACATTCTTCCCTTTGTTGAACTGGTATGTACTACTTCATTTAAATTTAAGTAATTTGGTTTGAGAGGCCAAAAGATATCTGTTCCAAACATCATGCACAGTACATCAAAAAATGCATGAACAGATATTGTACACAAAGTAGTTTTGCATTAAATAAATATATACAATCATCCTCTGGGCAAAAATTACACCCCAAAACATTTTACAGAGGAAGTATATGGCATCATGACACTGGTCAAGGCAGGTGACACTCTACAGTATTTCTGCAAAGAGAAAATAGAATTATTTTCACCTAAGCTTAATTTTCTTGCACCAAAAACCAAACATATTTCAGTTGTTCATTAAGCTAAACTTGGCAATGCATTCATTCACAAGACAACACTTAGGTATTAAAATGCAGACATTTTATGTATCGCAGACTTTCTAGAAGCTAAAGTATTAAGCAACTATGCTCCAATTCTCTCATCATTCCACCTCTTTGGTTTCCCCACTTTTACCTTGTTCCTTCCACTTCTGACATGTATAATCTCTTCATCCTTTTCATATGTCCAAACTCCTCTTACTAACATGCTTCTCTTTTACTCTATCGTTTTCTTCTTTGATCGTTTCCAACACATTTATCTTAACCTTTACATTTTTGTCTACAACCTACATCTCGCATCCATTACAGCACCATCAAAAATACCCATGTTTGCTTTACTCTGTCCTCTTTCCACATTCCTCAGTGGGCCCAAGACCACTGCCCCCTCAACCATCCTATAGTTCAATTCAGCTCCCATACATGAATCCATTCACATATACATCCACAACCAGGTATCAAAGTACGCTCTCCATCTCCTCCTTCGCCATCTCTGCCAGTAATCAATTCCCCATCTGCCCATTTCACCAATGTTCCTCCCACACACAGCAACTGGACTGGATAGGACTGCAGTTGAAATTCTTACGAAATGGAGTGCCTGTACTGCTGACTGGATAGTTTCAATGTGTGTATAGCTCATGATGAGGTGCCTGATTGTAAGAATACCTGTATAGTGCCACTGTATAAAGGCAACTGGGACAATGATGAATGTTTGAATTATAGAGGTGATTTGAAAGCAAGTGATGGTGGTGTGGCAGCTGAAGGTATAATTGGAGTCATAGGGTATTCTGTGTAAAGGAAAATGGTAACATTTTGTGTTTTGTCCTGAAAAATGATTGGTGATTAGGAATACTTACGAAGTTGTATGGGAGAATAGTGATTGAGAGGGTGGTGGCATATATGGAGTATCAGACTGGGATGGAACGATGTGATTTGGGGAGTGGTAAAAGATGTGCAGATTGGATGATGCTTTAAAGAATTAGTATGAGAAATACTTAAGCATAAGTATTTTATTGTTTTACTATTTTTAATAAGAACTGGAAGAAGCGTATGACAGAACTGTAGGAGATGCTTTGTGGTAGGTGTGAACAGCATATGGTGTGGAGAGAAAGCTATGAAAAGCAGCAAGGAGTTTTTATCAAGACTAAGAAGAGGGGAGGAGGAATTGTTTTACATGAAGGTGTGTCTGTGGAACAGGTTTGTGATGGCTGTTTAATCTGTTGTTGAATGGCATGAGGAGGGAGGTGAATGCGAGGGTCTTGGAGAAAGTGGTAGGTAAGCACACACATAGTGGGGGGGCATGGAAGGTGTCATTTACTGATGACTTTTGACACGCGCTGGTGGCAGATTCGAGTTAGAAACTGAAGAAGCTGGATTGTGAGTAGGTGTAAAAGGAGAAAGCCGAGAGAAAATGTAAATAAATGTATGTTTATTAGGTTTTGTTGTGGATGGAGGCTGGGTGGTTGGTGTACGAGTTTCAACAGAGAACCTAAAAGAAACTGTTTTACATACCTAGAAAAGATAAGTGAAGAACAGCACAGCAAACAGGAACAAAAGCAAGTCATAAGGGTAGGTGAGGGGGACTAAAGCCCTAACATCAGAGGAGAGTGGTAAGATTGTAAGAGAGATCACAATCTATGAGAGAAAAGATGGGTATGTTTAATGGTGCAGTAGTTACAATGGAACTATATGAATGCAAGGCATGGGCCCTTGACAAAAAAATAAAGTACAGAAGAGCTCAGAAATATCAGACATTGTTTTTCAGGACAACATATGGTGTGAGGGGGTTTGATCAAATAAGAAATGACAGTTAACAGAAAGGTGTGGTAGTAAGAGGAGTAAGTATGAGAGAGCTAGAGAGAATGTGATGAAATGGTTGGGACATATGGAGAGGATTACTGACAGGGTACACTTGTCAGAAATGGAAAGAAAGAGAAGGGGGAAACCAAGGAGGAGGAGGAAGGATGGAGAAAGTGGGTCAGAGTGTTTGGGGCCTCAACATGTGGTATACGGGAATCAATGGGCTGAACCTGGGCATATGAAACAGTTAGGGAAAATCACAGACAGGCCTTTGGAGACTGGCTGTGGATTTTGGTGCACTATACATGACGGCTAAAGTGTAGATGTGGTAGGATAAAGCCATCCTTTATTTCTGGCAATGCTTTTTATATTTATATAAAAAAAATTCAAATGACCATACTGTATCAGATAAATAATGTAGATAAATATTGCCAAATGATTAAAGTATTTACTCTAACACAAAGAAAACATGCCAATATTGTACTAAAAATACTAAATACTTAAGCTTTTATCCTTCTTCCTCCCATATTTTCCTTAACATTTCCTTTCCTAATACCTCCTATCAGTGATTTTTCCAAATACTGCATACACTGCATGAATGTTGCACCCATACACTACAGTAAATTAAGATATTAAAGAGTGTACTGTAAATTAACTACAAAGTAATAAAATTCTGATTGACATTCTGGCAGGTTAACAGCAGAGTTGGCACCCAAGACACCCTTTTCCATGTGCTGCATGTGTTTATGTTAGGCAAGCTCAGTATCATGTATGATCAGTTCTATTTGTGTGAAAATTCTGTACCAAAAGTAAAAATGCCCCACACTCTGTCCAAATGGCTGGAGAGGAGGAATTCCTTACTTACAGATGCAAGACCTGATCATCAAGGAGAATGACCCATGCCAGCTTGGCCCATTCTGACCACAGAAGACAGCTACCAACGTAGAATCACTTCTCTCCTTCACCATGCGTACATAGCAGTAACAAGCAAACCCAAAGGACATTCCATTTCTAAGATTGTCATCTACATCCTGCAATACAAAAAATCAATATCTTGACCAAGCATTCAAAGAAAAAAATGCTTCCATTTATTTAACTACAACTGTACTCTAGTTTATGAAAGTGAGAACAAGAGGAGTCAATCCAAGGGTTGGGGTGCTCATCCTTTACGATGGCTCTGGCTGGGGTGTCTGAAAGTGCTAGATGAGAATAATGAGATGATATGTTAAAGGAGTGGAACATGGCTATTATAACTCTTAAAACTGAGCTTATGAGGATACTTAAGAATATAATTTGAGAATGCTTTGTGTGTAAAATCTTAGGCCAGTGTTAGGACTTGAGAAAAGGATTGGGGTGGCACTACTAGAAGGAGTTTTGTTAATGCGAGACTGGAAAGAAGTAAGCCCATGAATAATTTTGAATGAAAGTGGATTACGAGAGGGTGACCAACTGTGCTGATGCACTCACTAGCAAGAGTGTTTTGAAAAGAGTGAAGTGGGTGAATTTTTTTTTTATGTGAGTGATCAAGTATTAGTGATGGGCAATTTGAATGCCAGTGAATAACATGGCATTTTAAAGGTTAACTGGGAGAGGGGGGATGAGGCACCCTCAGAACAAAATAGGTGAATTGCTTGATGACTGGTGACTGGGAAAACTCGAAGAGCAGTGGAGAATGCATGGAAATAAAGGTTGGGTGGGCAAAAATAGGTATGCTTGAAGGTATAATGTCCCAACAATGTTCTATGAATGCATGAAAGGATGTGCAGAGGAGGTTGGATATGGTGAAAGTGAAATATATGTGAATATGTGGTATGAGATGGTTAGATCAAGTAAGTAATAAAAGGGTAATGAGAAGAGTGTGGTTGAGATAGGTGGAGGTTGTGCCAAGAGGTCTGGACATAGGAAAGAATGCAGGAGGAAAGGTTGACAACAATGATATATGTCAGATATGGAGGGCACACAGGGGACTGAAAGACCACAATGGAGATGGAAAATGGAGTGAAAATGATTCCAAGTGATTTGGGCCTGAACATGCAGGAGGGTGAACATTGTGCATGGAATACTATGAACTGTAATTTCAGTGCACTTCGTATGAACTGTGATTTCAGTGCACTTCATATGACAGCTAAGTAATGGATGTAAGCAAATGCAGCCTTTCCTTGTCTGTTACTGTCAATACTTTGCTAACATGGGAGTGTACAATTATGCAAAACCTTTTAAACCATGTATTCCCAATCACCATTTCTTTTTCAACAAACAAGCTCCTCCCAGTTTTCATTTACAGAGGGACCCTCAAATGCCTCATACCCATCCCTTGGATTCAGAACTCTTTAAGCACTTGCTTAGTTATTTCCCAAATGTAATCCTCTGTACATCACTTTTCTCTACCAAGTACACAAGCACTAACAATCACTCACTTTTTCGTAGTATATTTTCATTCAGACCTACATCAGATACCAGCCTTGAATTCACTTCCCTGCACTCTACAACAGAGCCCATCCTTCATAAAAAAAATGCCACACATTTCTATATTCTCTTGTCCTCCCACTCCCTACAAACTATTACCCTTACCCTTCAATTCTGAGTCAATGATAACCAATCCTAACTCAATTCTTTCTGTTTCAGAAAGTCTTATTACCCTACCCTAATTCCCTTCCCATTAGTTAAACAACATGCAGGAGATATGGTGATAGCATTCTTACTCCCCAACCCGAGGAAAAACCGTTTACAGATAGTCTTCTCCCGAAATGCACTACTCAGCCTATTACAATCTAAGTTTCTACCACTGATATATAGATATCTTCAGGTGCTTAACTTCTGTAAAAAAGGTGACACACCAACCTGACAACCTGCAGAAGCCTCTGCTTCCACACCAACTTCATATTAGTGTCTTCTTGAGTCCGGGTTTTGGATGTCCAACTGTGGCAGTTTATGACTCAGTGGTGAAGACCATCAGTACCTGAAGAATTTTGGGAAATATTATGAACTGAGCAACACTTTATATCTTTCAATTTGAAGCTCATAAGAGCTAAAAAGGGAAAAAAAATGCTCCTGTGACGACAGGAATCATTTCATCATCACTACTAGTATATCTCTTCGTGTTTTCTGGAATAGTATATACTGGAGCAAAAATAATAACCGAGGACATTATAACCCTTCAGAAATAAAACCTTCATAAACATACCTTCAGGACTTGAACTGAGTGGAGGATGACATCTTCCTTTTTCACTTATCATTCCTCATATTGCCAAACAAAATGGGTGGGATCCACCTTAACTCACAACATATCAATCTGCCTCACTACCCTCGTGTAATTGACTTCTGGAACCCATCCTCACTGTGTACCTCATCAAACCGACCCCTTCCTCCTAACCGGGTGTTCCTCCACCTTACCCCCTAGCTACATCTTGGAATATACTAGGCCACACCACAGAGCTGGGTAGATCTCCCCTGGCATCATCTCTTCTCCCCTGAAGTTCCTTCAACCTCAATGCACAGCCATCGTCACCCAGGAGACGCAGACACTTTGATTCGTCAAAAAAAAAAAAAAATTCCACAGTATCCTCACTGCCAGGAATCCCCCATATCACCACACAACAATCTATGACTCTCTATGCAACACTGTTCCACAACTAAGTCGCTTGCATGCTTAGATATGGGGGCAAAACTTCCACCACACGCAACAGATGAAATTACAGCGGCCATGCGCGTGACCAAAGCCTACAAACCTCAAATTAGTTAACAGCACGGCAAAGATGGTGTCCAAAAGGCTCCCTCAGTTTACTCCAGGGGTCACCAGTTCAGCGTGTGTTCTGGGAGGATTTATTGGAGTTGTAAAACAGAGAGGACACAAAAACATGTCAAACAACAACAATGATTTACTGGAGCAAGGCGAGGTAAACGAGAGCAACGAGCTGCAGAATTATGGAGAAAGAAGTAAATCAAAATACGTCGTGTAAGACTAGGTTTGGCAAGGGTCCTGTGATACTGGCTGAGGGTAAGAGGCGTCGCATGAACAAGGAGCCACGCGGGAGAAATGCTAGGGGCTGCCGAAGCAACATGGAGCTCCTGTAGGAGGTGAGGAGGTTCCACAGAGACGACAAACTGCTGACGGAGACGCCCTAAGGGCGGCATGAGTCGCAAAGCCAAGACTTCAGGTACGTGACTGGCCCACTTCTGCAGTGGTGAGTCAAACTGTATGATTGAATCACTATGATGAGGCGCGAGGTCAGGTCTGGGTGGGGTTGCTATTCCCACAGCAAATTAATAGACGTCGAAGTCTAATGTCACAGGCTTCTGACCTTTCTCCATGCTGGTGGACTTGAGGTCAAGACGTCTGTTAGAGCGTCGCGTCTTATGGAAAAAGGTCAGGTCATCTATAATTACACTGGCAGGTGGAGAATGTGTAAGATGGGCCAACAAACACTTTATTTTGATGATTATTAGGACAGGTGAGGTCACAGGCTGTGACCCAAAGGCGACATCATTAAGGACACCTTGGGTCACTAAATATATGTAGTGTCTGAACTATCTGCTTAATTACTGTTCTACAATTGTCTCTCGCGTGGCTCATCGTCCCTCACTTAAAATGTTAAAAACTAAATCCAAAATTAGTCAACTAAAAATATGAATAAAATCCAGAGAAATAAGAGCTCTGTCACCGTATGGTCTCCATTCCCAATGGATGTGGCACAACAAATTCACAGATGCATTATATAAATGGGGGATCGCGAAGAGTATGTGGTGGCCCTTAGTGCTCATGGGTATTCCAAACACAAGACTGAGCAGAATATCACTGCCATAACAGTGACTTCATTTCTCTATACACAGTCCCATTCACGATCAATAGCGACACCTATGCAAGAAGGCTGCTATTCCTCTGTGGACATAATGTTTATTCGGCTCCAATAATATCAACGAACGGACAATTACTCTCATGAATTTTACCCAAGTCAAAAGATTTCATACAGACTGTGAACAACAATCTGTATTCCATTTTTGCAACTAATGATCACGAAATCTTAAAAATCTGGGTAATTTTTTCCTAACTAACGGATACCACTTTCTTCTCATGGAATGTTTATGAAATAATGGTGTGGGATTTTGCTCTAACACCCTTTAAAACTATATTTTGATGTTAATTAACGCATTAATGGTAAGGTCAGGAGCTACCCATGAAAACTATATTTCGATGTTAATTAACTTGTTAATGGTAAGGTCAGGAGCTACCCATAAAAACTATATTTTGATTTTAATTACCTTCTTAATGGTAAGGTCATAAGCTACCCATAAAAAACTATCGATGTTAACTAACTTGTTAATGGTAAGGTCAGGAGCTACCCATAAAAGTCATCTTTCGATGATAACTTGTTAATGTTAAGCTCAAGATCTACCCATAAAAATTATCTTTCGATGTTAACTTGTTAATGGTTTGGTCAGGAGCAACCCATAAAAACTATATTTCGATGTTAATTACCTTGTTAGCCATAGGGTCAGGAGGCACTGGGAAAATGTGGAGTAAAATGATACTATAATACTGTAAAATGTGGAAATAAAATCATAATACTATAATACTGTAAAATGTGGAAATAAAATGATACTATAATACTGTAAAATGTGGAAATAAAATGATAATACTATAATACTGTAAAATGTGGAAATCAAATGATACTATAATACTGTAAAATGTGGAAATCAAATGATACTATAATACTGTAAAATGTGGAAATCAAATAATAAGCACTTTTAACATTTAAAGACTGCTTTTGGTAAGGAACTTCTCGTAAAAGTACTCCAGTTAAACCATTTTCTTTTTGTTTTGTTGGCAGTGCAAACAATAAGTTCACATGTTGAAAGATATATAAGGAAAAGGAAAAATAGAATATGACCCTGTGCGTGGGCAATCACAAGCATTCATATGAATTCCAACAATGCATATGCAAAACTTGGATCAAATTTGATTCAAACGTTACAAAGAAAGGCAGACTGAATGCATAAATAATATTAGGCATTTCTACACTCTATACAGTCAAATTGTCTAATTTCAACAATCATTTATTTGCTTTGTTACATGAAACGAGTCAAATGAACTACTAATGACCAAAAACATTTCCTAAATTCATTGAAAATGTTATCAATGCATCACTTGATTTTGAGTACTTATAACCCCCTTATTTTCCCTCTAATTCAAAGGTCAGCTCACTTAAAAAATTTAGACTTAAACTAGATGGATTTGCAGGTTCTTCACTTAAAATCTCAAACCTTACATCATCTACACATTGTACTGATGAACTTTATAAAAAAAAATTAAAATTCAATTTCGGTCTTTTCTAAAAATGGTGTGTCTGTAAACTAAAAAAATGTCAAATTAAAAAAAGAAAATTAAAAAAAAATGCCAAGATTCACATTGTGGAGCCATTCTGTGAATATAATTTTCCTACAAGTTTGGGCCTAATGAAAAATGAAGTCCATTCTACGAATATTCCCACAAAAGTGGATAATTAAAGGCAATTCTGTACGTATATCAGTTTAAAATACATAAGTTCTGTGGCCAGAGTTTACAATTTGGTTTACTAATGGAACGCTAAAATAATTCAAAAATGGTTCCTCCAAACTTACTGACATGGGCCCTTAGGTATGAACTAAACCCCATCCTCAACCTACAAACGAGAACTAAGACATGGATGGGGCTAATGAGAACCATCCTTAAACACAAGTGATCCAAAAAGAACACGGAGGTTACTAACCATTTTCTTGAGGTAATGGAGGATCTCTAAGTAGCTTGTTGATCGCTTCCCATTTTCTTTTCCGTGCATTTCCAAGTCCATAGATGAGGCATCTGTCCGTACACTGTAGTCACAACTTCACGCATTAACTTACAACCTCTCAGGATGTCACCATGATTACCTGGAACGTAATTTTCACACTAAAATAAAATTAGTCTCGGGAGCTTCAGCCACGACCGTACTCAACGAGATGATGTTGACAACTAACCGGCCACGGTGCCTGGAAGCTCACGATGCACTTCTGCCAGGCGTACGAGATCCTCCAAGAATATTTTCAAGTATGCCACGGGCGATGCATGACATATTTTTTGTGACTGTTTTCGTCCTAAACAATAAGTATGATTAAAGATGGCTTTATTATCTTGCTAGAGTCAAGCTTATTTGAAAAAGTAATACGTAACAGGAGGGTGGAGAGCTCGTACATTTCTCATTGACGTCTTCATATATATTGGCCCGTTACTTTAAGTACTTTTTGCATATATCAATTAATATATGGAATGTCACTGCAATTATATAGGCCGTATATTCCATAGATTAGTAATTTTTCAAGCAATCCTGCTTAACGAGTGGTAGAATTGGTAAACTACCGGAGCACCACTTTGAAATTAGCTGCTGACCCTTGTAATGACCTCTACTGAACTGTCACTCTCATTAACACTTGGTTACTTAAGGAGAACAACATGTAATAAAATACTCACACTGGTTCATAGTTTTATTTCACTATCCTACATTGTTATTTAGATGAAAAATGTCTTTGTCATAGGAAGAAAAAGTTGATGGGTCATTATCATCAACTGTTAAGTGTCAAACAACCAGGGATTCACATCTCTTCAGCAAGCAGTTATCCCTAGTTCCAGTTGTGTGGTAAATCAAACATGGACGCCAAGCCTCGTTCCATGTTATTTATTGTACACCCTACTCATTGCAATAACAAATTGAACCTGGAGGCATCCATTATTAATCCCTCTACTGTTGAAAATGCCAAGATTTTCTTACATTATAGTACATAGCTGATGCCACTACCATAATATTATCAGCAGTGATTTCACTCACCTTTTGGGATGCAAAATGTTTTTTTATATATATATATATATATATATAATTACAATGGTTATGAATAGTCTGGTTTCAGTTTCTAGTTGATAATAACCTGTTTAATCTTTAATGATCAACTATAGATTTACAA
>JAUUDY010158876.1:0-13366 GCA_032361765.1 Panulirus inflatus
TGTAATCTGCTGTATCTCCAGGTTGTCCTCTGCTGTACCTCCAGGTTGTCTTCTGCTGCACCTACAGGTTGTATTCTATTGCACCTCCCGGTTTTCTTCTGCTGGGCTTCTAGGTTGTCCTCTGCTGTACCTCCAGGTTGTCATCTGCTATACCTCCAACTTCGCCTCTCCTATACCTCCAGGTTGTCTTCTGCAGCACTCACAGGTTGTATTCTTCTATACCTCCAGTTTGTCTTCTGCTGCATTTACCGATTGTATTCTTTTCTACCTCCAGGTTTTCTTCTGCTGCAACTCCATGTTGACTACTTCTGCACCTTCAGGTTGCCTTCTGCTAAACCTCTTGGTTTTCTTCTCCTAAACCTACAGGTTGTCTTATACTGCTTCTCCAGATTTTATTTTCTGTACCTCCATGTTGTCTTATATTGGATCTCCAGTTTGTCCTCTGCTGTACCTCTAGGTTGTCTTCTGCTGAACCTCCAGGTTTTCTTCTGGTGTACCTCCAATTTGTCTTCTGATGCACCTCCAGGTTATCTTTTGTTATACCTCCAGGTTTTCTTCTGTTCCATCTTCAGGTTATCTTCTGCCGCACCGCCAGATTTTCATCTACTGGACCTCCAGGTTGTTCTCTTATACCTCCAGGTCGTCTTCTGCTCCATCTTCAGGTTGTCCTCTGCTGCACCTGCACGTTTCTTCTTCTGAACCTCCAGGTTTTCTTCTGGTGCACCTCTAATTTGTTTTCTGCTGCACGTCCAGGCTGTCTTCTCTTATACCTCCAGGTTCTCTACTGCTCCATTTTCAGGTTATCTTCTGCTGCACCGCCAGTTTGTCTTCTAATGGACCTCCAGGTTGTTCTGCTATACCTCCAGGTTGTCTTTTGCTGCGCCTTCAGGTTGCCTTCTGCTGCACCTCCAGGTTGTCTTCTGCTCCACCTCCAGGTTGTCTTCTGCTGCTCCTCCAAGCTGTTTCCTCCTCCGGCTCCAGGTTTTCTGCTGCTGTAACCTCAGGTTCTCCTCTGCTGTACCTTCAGATTGTCTTCTGCTATACATTTAGGTTGCCTTCTGCCGTACTTGTAAGTTATTTGCTTCACCTCCACGTTTTCTTCTGCTTACCTCCAAGCTGTTTCCTCCACCATCATGTGTTCTGCTTCTGTACCTTCCTCCAAGTTGTCTTCTACTGCTTTTACAGGTTGTTATCTGCTGTTTTTCCTGTTTGTATTCTGCTGTACCTCCAGGTTTTCTTCTGCTGTACCTCCAGGTTGTCTTCTGCTGCACCTTCAGGCTGTCTTATGCTGTAACTCCAGGTTTTGTGCTTTACCTCTAGGTTGTCTTCTGCTGTTCCTTCAGGTTGTTTTCCGCTATACATTTAGGTTGTCTTCTGCTCCATCTTCAGGTTGTCTTCTCTGTACCTCCAGGTTGTCTTCTACTATACATCCAGGTTGTCCTCTGCTCCACCTTAAGGTTGTCTTCTCCTGCACCTCCAGGTTGTCCTCAGCTATACCTGCAGGTTGTACTCTACTCCACCTTCATGCTGGCTACTGCTGTACCTCCATGGTATATTCTGCTGTATATCCACGTTTTATTCTGCTGTGCCTCCACGATGTCCTTCGCTGTACCTCTAAATTATCTTCTGCTTCACCTTCAGGTTGTATTCTGCTGTAACTCCAGTTTTTTTTTTTCTACTGGACCTCCAGGTTGTCTTTTGCTGTACCTTCAGGTTATCATCTGCTGTACTTCCAAGTGTTCGTCTGCTATACCTCCAGGTTGTCATCTGCTGCAGTTACAGGTTATATTCTGCAGTATCCCCAGGTTGTCTTCTGCTGTACCTCCAGGTTATCTTCTGCTGCACCTCTAGGTTGTCTTCTGTACCTCCAGGTTGTCCTCTGTTCCACCTTCAGGTTGTCTTCTGCTGCACTTACAGGTTGCATTCTGCTGTACCTCCGAGTATTCTTCTGCTACACCTTCAGGTTGTCTTCTTCTGCACCTCCTGATTGTATTTTGCTGTACATACAGGTTGTCTTCTGCTGTAAATCCAGGTTGTCTTATACTGGACCTCCTGCTGTACCTCCAGGTTGTCTTCTGGTGAACCTCTGGGTTCTGTTCTACTGTACCTCCAGGTTGTCTTCTGTTGCACCTTCAGGTTGCTTCTGCTGCACCTCCAGGTAGTCTTCTGCTGCATTTTCAAGTTGTCTTTTGTTATACTTCCAGGGTTTTTCTGTTCCATTTTCAGGTTATCTTCTGTTACAACTCTATGTTGTCTTCTGCTGAACCTCCTGGTATTCTTCTGCTATTCCTCGAGGTTGTCCTCTGCTGTACCTTCAAGCTGTTTGTTTCACCTCGAGGTTGTCTTCTCCTCTACCTCTAGGTTCTCTTCTGCTGCACCTCCAAGCTGTTTTCTCCTCCAGTTTTTCTGCTGTTGTACCTTCAGGTTGTCCTTTGCTCTACCTTGAGATTGTCTTCTGCTATAATTTTAGGTTGCCTTCTGCCGCACCTGTAGGTTGTTTGCTGCACCTCCAGGTTATCTGCTGCTGCACCTGCCCGCTGTTTCCTCATCCTTCAGGTTTTCTGGAGCTGTACCTCCGGGTTGTTTTCTGCTGTACCTCCAGGTTGTCTTATGCTGTACCTCCAGGTTGTCTTCTGCTGTACCTTCAAGTTCTCTTCTGCTGTAACTTCAAGCTGTTTGCTTCTCCCCCAGGTTGTCTTCTGCTGTAACTTCAAGCTGTTTGTTTCACCTCCAGGTTTTCTTCTCCTTCACCTCCAGGTTTTCGTCTGCTGTACTTCCAGGTTGTCTTCTACTGCACCTCCATGTTGTCATCTGCTGTACATCCAAGTTGTCTTCTGCTGTACATCCAGGGTGTACTCTTCTTCACCTTCAAGTTGTCTTTTGCTGAACCTCCAGTTTGTCTGCTGCATTCAGATTGTCTTCTGCTGCACCTCCAGGTTGTCTTCTGCTGTACCTCCAAGTTGTCTTCTGCTATAACTTTAGGTTGCCTTCTGCTGCACCTGCAGGTTGTTTGCTGCACCTCCAGGTTGTCTTCTGCTGCACCTCCAAGCTGTTTCCTCCTCCTCCAGGTTTTTTGCTGCTGTACCTTTAGGTTGTCCTCTGCTGTACCTTCAGATTATCTTCTGTTATAACTATAGGATGCCTTCTGCTGCACCTGTAGGTTGTTTGCTGTACCTGCAGGTTGTCTTCTGCTGCACCTCCGAGTTTTTTCCTCATCCTCTGGGTTTTCCGGTGCTGTACCTCCAGGTCCTCTGCTGTACCTCCTGGTTGTCATCTACTGTACTTCCAAGTTGTCCTCTACTGCACCTCCAAGTTGTCTTCTACTGCTGTATTTCCAGTTTGTATTCTGCTGTAACTCCAGATTTTCTTCTGCTATACCTTCAGGTTATCTTCTGCTGTACCTTCAAGCTGTTTGCTTCAACCCAGTTTGTCTTCTGCTGTACCTCTGGGATGTCTTCTGTTGCACCTCCAAGCTGTTTTTTCCTCTTCTAGGTTTTCTGATGCTGTACCTCCAGGTTGTCTTCTGCTGTACCGCCATGTTGTCTTCTGATGTACCTCCACGTTCTCTTCTTCTGTACCTCCAGGTTGTCCTCTGCTCCATCTTCAGGTCGTCTTCTGCTCCACTTACAGGTTGTATTCTGCTGTATTTCCAGGTTTTCTTCTGCTCCACCTTCAAGTTGTCTTTTGCTGCACTTACAGGTTGTGTTCTGCTGTACCTCCAGGTTTTCTTCTGCTGCCCCTACACTCTGTCTTCTACAGCTTCGGGTTGTCTTCTCCTGAACCTCCAGGATTTCTTCTGCTACACGTCCAGGTTTTCTTTTACTGCACCTCCAGAGTGTTTTTTGCTGTACCTCCAGGTTTTCTTAGGCTGGCCCTCTAGGTTCTACTCTGCTGTAACTCCAGGTTGTCTTCGGCTTTACCTTCAGGTTTTCTTCCGCTATACCTTTAGGTTGTCTTCTGCTCCATCTTCAGGTTGTCTTCTCTGCACCTCCAGGTTGTCTTCTGCTATACCTCCAGGTTGTCCTCTACTCCACCTTCAGGTTGTCTTCTGCTGTACCTCCACAGTGTATTCTGCAGTATATCCACGTTTTATTCTGCTGTGCCTCCAGGTTGTCCTTCGCTGTACCTCTAAGTTATCTTCTGCTGCACCTTCAGGTTGTATTCTGCTGTAACTCCAGTTTTTTTTCTTCTACTGGACCTTCAGGTTGTCATCTGCTGTACTTCCAAGTTGTCCTCTGCTACACCTCCAGGTTGTTTACTGATGCACTTGCATGTTATATTCTGCAGTACCTCCAGGTTGTCTTCTGCTGCACCTCTAGGTTGTCTTCTTCTGTACCTCCAGGTTGTCCTCTGTTCCACCTTCAGGTTGTCTTCTGCTGCACTTACAGGTTGTATTCTACTGTACCTCCAAGTATTCATCTGCTGCACCTTCAGGTTGTCTCCTTCTGCACCTCCTCATTGTATTTTGCTGTACATACAGGTTGTCTTCTGCAGTAAATTTAGGTTGTATTATACAGGACCTCCTGGTTGTTCTCTGCTGTATTTCCAAGTTGTCTTCTAGTGAACCTCTGGGTTCTGTTCTACTGTACCTTCAGGTTCTATTCTACTGTACCTTCAGGTTGTCTTCTGTTGCACCTTCAGGTTGTTTCTGCTGCACCTTCAGGTAGGCTTTTGCTGCATTTCCAGGTTATCTTTTGCTGTACCTCGAGGTTGTCTTCTGCTGTACCTTCATGCTGTTTCCTTCACCTCCAGGTTGTCTTCTCCTCTACCGTTAGGTTCTCTTCTGCTGCACCTCCAAGCTGTTTTCTCCTCCAGGTTTTCTACTGTTGTCCCTTCAGGTTGTCCTCTGCTCTACCTTGAGATTGTCTTCTGCTATAACTTTAGGTTGCCTTCTGCTGCTCCTGTAGGTTGTTTGCTGCACCTCCAGGTTATCTGCTGCTGCACCTGCACGCTGTTTCCTCATCCTTCAGGTTTTCTGGAGCTGTACCTCCGGGTTGTCTTTTGCTGTACCTCCAGGTTGTGTTCTGCTGTACCTCCAGGTTGTCTTCTGCTGTACCTCCAAGTTCTCTTCTGCTGTAACTTCAAGCTGTTTGCTTCTCCGCCAGGTTGTCTTCTGCTGTACCTCCAGGTTGTCTTCTGCTGTAACTTCAAGCTGTTTGTTTCACCTCCAGGTTTTCTTCTCCTTCACCTCCAGGTTTTCATCTGCTGTTCTTCCAGGTTGTCTTGTACTGCACCTCCATGTAGTCATCTGCTGTACAACCAAGTTGTCTTCTGCTGTACATCCAGGGTGTACTCTTCCTCACCTTCAAGTTGTCTTTTGCTGAACCTCCAGTTTGTCTGCTGCATTCAGATTGTCTTCTACTGCACCTCCAGGTTGTCTTCTGCTGTACCTCCAAGTTGTCTTCTGCCATAACTTTAGGTTGCTTTCTGCTGCACCTCCAGGTTGTCTTCTGCTTCACCTCCAGGTTGTCTTCTGCTGCACCTCCAAGCTGTTTCCTCCTCCAGGTTTTCTGCTGTTGTATCTTTAGGTTGTCCTCTGCTGTACCTTCAGATTATCTTCTGTTATAACTATAGGATGCCTTCTGCTGCACCTGTAGGTTGTTTGCTGCATCTCCAGGTTGTCTTCTGCTGCACCTCCGAGCTGTTTCCTCATCCTCCGGGTTTTCCGGTGCTGTACCTCCAGGTCTTCTGCTGTACTTCCTGCTTGTTATCTACTGTACTTCCAGGTTGTCATCTACTGTACCTCCAAGTTGTCTTCTAATGCACTTACAGGTTGTATCTGCTGTATTTCCAGTTTGTATTCTGCTGTACCTCCAGGTTTTCTTCTGCTATACCTCCAGGTTGCCTTCTGCTGTACCTCTGGGTTGTCTTCTTTTCCACCTCCAAGCTGTTTCTTCCCCCTCCAGGTTTTCTGGTGCTGTACCTCTAGGTTGTCTTCTGCTGTACCGCCATGTTGTCTTCTGCTGTACCTCCAGGTTGATATCTGCTGTACCTTCAAGCTGTTTGCTTCACCACCAGGTTGTCTTCTACTGTACCTCCAGGTTGTCTTCTGCTGTACTTCCAGGTTGCCTTCTGCTGTAACTTCAAGCTGTTTCCTTCCCCTCCAGGTTTTTTTTCTGCTCCACCTCCAGGTTGTCATCTGCTGTACATGCAGGTTGTCTTCTGCTGTACCTCCAAGTTGTCTTCTGCTGTACATCCAGCTCTTCCTCTTCTCCATCTTCACATTGTTTTCTGCTTTACCTCCACGTTGTCTTCTTCTGTACCTGCAGGTTGTCCTCTGCTCCACCTTCAGGTTGTCTTCTGCTGTACTTACAGGTTGTGTTCTGTTGTACCTCCAGGTTTTCTTCCGCTGCACCTACACTCTGTCTTCTACAGCTTCGGGTTGTCTTCTCATGAACCTCCAGGATTTCTTCTGCTACACCTCCAGGTTTAATCTTACTGCACCTCCAGAGTGTTTTTTGCTGTACCTCCAGGTTTTCTTATACTGGCCCTCCAGATTCTCCTCTGCTGTTACTCCAGGTTGGCTTCTGCTGTACCTTCAGGTTTTCTTCTGCGCACCTCCAGTTTCACTTCTGCTGTACCTCCAGGATGTCTTCTGTTATAGCACCTGGTTTTTTTTTTCTGCTCCATCTTCAGGTTATCTTCTGCTGCACCGCTAGGTTGTCTTCTACTGGACCTCCAGGTTTTCTGCTGCTATACCTTCAGGTTGTCGTCTACTGTACCTTCAGGTTGTCTTCTGCTATACCTCCAGGTTGTCTTTTGCTCCATCTTCAGGTTGTCTCCTGCTGTACCTCCAGTTTGTGTTCTGCTCTACCTCCAGGCTGTCTTCTGCTCCACCTTCAGTTTGTCTTCTGTTGTACCTCCACGTTGTATTTTGCTGTACCCCCAGGTTTTCTTCTACTTACCTCCAGGTTCTCCTCTGCTGTACCTCCAGGTACAGGTACAGCAATTACATGCTGTTTTCTGCTGTACCTTCAGGTTGTCTTCTGCTTTACCTCCAGGTTGTCCTCTTCTGTACCTCCAGATTGTCCTCTGCTCCACCTTCAGGTTGTCTTCTGCTGTATCTCCACGTTGTATTCTGCTGGACCTCAAGGTTGTTCTCTGCTGTATCTCCAAATTGTCTTCTGCTGCACTTTCCGGTTGTATTATGCTATACCTCCATGTTTTCGTCTCTTGCACCTCCAGGTTGTCTTCTGCTGCACCTCCTGATTGTATTTTGCTGTACCTCCAGGTTGTCTTATACTGGACCTCCAAGTTGTCTTCTGCTGCACCTCCTGATTGTATTTTGTTGTACCTCCAGGTTGTCCTGCTGTACCTCCAGGTTGTCTTATACTGGACCTACAGGTTTTCCTCTGCTGCACCTCCATGTTGTCTTCATGCTGCACCTCCAGGCAGTCTTCTGCTATACCTCCAGGTTCTTTTCTGCTGTACCTTCAAGCTGTTTGCTTCACCCCCAGGTTGTCCTCCTCCTCCTCCAGGTTTTTTGCTGCTTTACCTTCAGGTTGTCCTCTGCTGAACCTTCAGATTGTCTTCGACTATAACTTTAGGCTGCGTTCTACCGCACCTGTAGGTTGTTTGCTGCATCTCCAGGTTGTCTTCTGCTGGACCTCCAAGCTGTTTCCTCATCCTCCAGGTTTTCTGGTGTTGCACCTCCAGGTTGTCTTCTGCTGCACCGTCAGGTTGTCTTCTCCTATACCTCCAAGTTTTTTTTTTCTGTACTTCCAGGTTGTTTCCTGCTGTACCTTCAAGCTGTTTGCTTCACCACTATGTTGTCGTCTGCTGTACCTCTAGGCTGTCTTCTGCTGTACCTTCAAGCTGTTTGCTTCACCTCCAGGTTTTTTTCTGCTTCACCTCCATGTTGTCATCTGCTTTACCTTCAGGTTCCCTTCTGTTGTGCACCCATGTCGTCCTCCCCTCCACCTTCAGGTTGTCTTATGCTGTACCTCCACGTTGTATTCTGTTGTACCTCCAGGTTGTCCTCTGTTGCACCTCCAGGTTGTCTTCTGCTGCACCTCCAGGCTGTATTCTATTGCACCTCCTGGTGTTCTTCTACTGGACCTCCAGGTTGTCCTTTGCTGTACCTTCAATTTAGCCTCTGCTGTACCTCCAGGTTGTCTTCTGCTGTACTTACAGGTTGTATTCTGCCGTACCTCGTGGTTGTCTTCTGCTGCACTTACAGGTTTTATTTTGCTTTACCTCCAGGTTGTCCTCTGCTCCACCTTCAGGTTGTCTTCTTCTGCACTTACAGGTTGTATTCTGCTGTACCTCCAGGTTGGCTTCTGCTGCACTTATAGGTTGTATTCTACTATACCTCCAGGTTTTCTTCTGCTGCACCTCCATTCTGTCTTCTCCTGCATCTTCAGGTTGTCTTCTTCTGAACCTCCAGGTTTTCTTTTGCTTCACCTCCAGGTTGTCTTCTACTGCACCTTCAGATTGTATTTAGCTGTTATTCCAGGTTGTCTTATACTGGACCTCTAGGTTGTCCTCTGCTGTACCTCCAGGTTTACTTCTGTTGAACCTGCACCAACAGGTTGTCTTCTACTGGACCTCCAGGTTGTTTTGCTATACCTCCAGGTTGTCTTCTGCTGCAACTCCAGGTTGTCTTCTGCTGTACCTCCAGGTTGTCTTCTACTGCACCTTCAAGCTGTTTCCTCCTCCTCCAGGTTTTCTGCTGCTGTACCCTCAGGTTGTCTTCTGCTTTACCTCCAGGTTGCCTTCTGCTGTACCTTGAAGGTTTACTTTAAAGCCCCTTTAGGGGTGCCAAAGGCAAATAGAGTGGCGTGGAGGCATTCAAAAATAATGAGAGAAATTGAAGGTTTAATTCAAATCCGTTTTGGCGGCGCTAACGGCAATTACAATGTCATAGCGGCATCCAAAGGGAATGAGACAAAGTGAAGGTTTTCTTTAAAGCCCCTTTGGGGGTGCCAAAGGCTAATAGAGTGGCGTGAAGGCATCCAAAAATAAAGTAGAGATAAGTAAGCTTTACTTTCATCCACCGAGGATAATGACACTATGTATGCCTGTATACATATACCACAAATATCTATAGATAAACATTGCTCTCGTAGACTTACTGTACCAGAAAAGCAGAAATAATTTATATGAAGGAACTGGAAGCAAATTTTCAGTAGGATATTCAAACAGTGGTTATAAGAGGGATACTTTGTGCCAGTGTTTATGAAATTTTGCAAAATGAAATGTGTAAATACAAAGATCTTTGTATCCCAACAGTACAAAGCAAGTTGATTTAAATTAGAATGAGGATAAAACATTCTATCGAAGAGAAATATAAAAGCTTGAACATTTTGCAGATACAAAAGAAAATTGAAATAATTTCCGTACGTTCTCAACAATTCAAAATCCTAAGTTAGGTTTACAAGCAGTGGCTTGATATATTTTTTTCATTCCCATATGGGTCTCATTTGCGTTGTTTCAATATCAATTTAGGAACCGTTTTAGATGTTATCAACAGGTGTTGTATTTGGAAATCATTTTATTCAATCACTTAAGTGTTAGGCTGATTATATAAGATTAATTTACACCATTTTCTGCTTTATACTAACTTACATGTTCTCTTGTTTCATCTTTGTGTTTGTGTGTATATTCCTATATCTCTCTTAAACAAAATGTTTATAAAGTATTAACTGACTCTGCGTATTACTGTCCTTTCTTTTAATTTTCAATGAGTATGACATTGTATTTCCATGTAGATAGAAATACTCTTGCATATTACGTTATGCTTTGAAAGAATTATCTTGATTTGTAAGAATTATTTTACATCCATGTGCAATACACTATTGAATTCTTTAAAGACTATGATATGTTAGTGTCTGTGTTTATATCTTAAGCAGATTTATGACTGCTTGTGTTTGCATGTCACTGTCAATATGCAAGCATGTCAGATAGTTATACTTTGATATCATATTTTGTATTGCAACATATAGTTTGTGCATACAGTCTACCATAAGGTGGAGAAAAATGTTCTGATATATATCTATCAATACTGTATAACACCAAATGAATATCACACGATCATTGGTTTCCTTTTATCACAACATTTAAGAATGAAGTGAAATGTGAGAGTACTGGAGAAATCTATATTTCGATAAATTACCAGCACAAACCGAAGATAGGCTCAGGATATATACACATCATTACCATTTCATATCAGCACCAGCAAGAAAAAAAAAAGATGTATGGTTCTTCTTGAACCATGAAGAAAATTATTTAGTGTCAATTTATATTAAGTTTTTGTATTGCTAAAGTAAAACATAATATTTATACCACACAAAATAGAACAAAGGACTTTATTCTCAGTAGAAATTACGGCAGATTTGAATATTTTAAACTTACCTTTACATTTCCCTTTTCTCTGGTATTTAAGGTTTGTTTCCCGTTTTCTAATAGTTCTGAAGGCGCCCCTCCAGATGGCGTTACAGCGAGCATCACAAAAATTAGTATGTCAAAGTCTTAAACTGCGCTTCTTTGTATCTCTTTCGCTGAGCACGGCGGCCGTCATTTGTAGTCTTTGTTTCGCCTCCCAAGACTGATGTGTTCTTACGCTCTGTGTTTCAAGTTCTGTGTTGCCTGATGTCGTAGTGTCTACTCGTGTTTTCGGTATGTCTGACTTTGCTTAGCACTATGGCAATGTTTCTGTGCATTTTCCTTGAAAAGTATCAATACGTCGGAAGGATTACACTGCTACTAGTTAGGATACCATTATTGATTCGTTTTGAATGCCATGATCAATTCTCTTTCAGCTTTTCGATTTTCGGTTAACCTTCACTGCTTTCTTCGAATTATTCACATGCATTTAAATTTGGTGTCGTATATTTATTAGTCATAAATGTATGTGAAGTGCTGTTTCTGGTAGCCTTGTACGTTCATTGTTTTTTAGGTGTAGAGCATTGTTTATAAGGGTGTTTTTCACCCTGAAGTGTTTATAGAGGAAGTGTTTTTTAAACTTAATGCAATGCCTTGTTATGTTTCCGTGTGCTCAGGGCTGGGATCAGGTTAAAGTTTACCTTCAGTGGTTCACTCTGAATATTGTTAGTGAGACAGCTCTGCAGTAGCAGCACAGGAGCGGACAGCTTTGCTTCATTGCCAGCGAACTTCATTGGTTCGTGGGTTCTGAATCTTGGTTCTACCGCTCCAATTTGTATTCTGCAGTGGCAAAAATTGGTAGTCAGCCCAGATGTGAGAGCCCAAACAACAAGCCCTTTTCATGTTGTTTGCCGGTAACCTGTGTTAAGCGGAAGTGTTTTCTCTAGTGAATCTACCTAGTTCATAGTTAGATATAGCTAATGGAATTCAATCCTTGCGTCCTGCTTGGCCTCCAAGCCCAAATTTGAATTCGGCTTTGCAAATTCTGGTAAATGTTGGGTTCTGTGCTGTTCTATGATTTGCCAATTTTAGGTGCTTGGCTGCCTTAGTCGGGTAACACGCTTGAATTCCCTCACACTATTTGAAAACGGCACGTTTTCATAGTTATTAGAGCCAATAAAACATCGTTAAATTCAAGACTCACTAATATAACTTTCCATATATAAAGTAGAATTTACCTTAATGAAAATAGAAATTTCCAAGGAGAAACATACTCAAGGACAGAAGTCAGGCAAGTCCCCACTGCTCCCTTGCGGCGGTAGCCATAACATGCGCAGGGAAATGCGCAAGCTTTCCTGTTCCGACTCCACTGATGATGGTGATATTACGCTTAGTGTTTTTCAAGTCTGTTCTGCCTGCTGTTGTAGTGTTTACCCATCCTCTCAGTAAGTGATACTTTAGTTAGCATCAAAGCAATGTTTCTGTTGCTTTTACGTGGTAATCGGTCTTCCCTGAGCTTTTAGTCAACCTGTCATAATCTCTGATCACAGCTCCATGATAGGTTTCCGCCATTGTTGTTTTCATTGGAACGTCATTGCTCCAATTCTTTATTTTTCAATTTCTTTCACTTCGTTTATCCATTGATGTTTTCGGATTTTCCACTCATTCAAAAATTTGGTGTTAATTATGTTTATCAAATTCTTAGATGTTCTTGGGGTTGCATCTGGTAGCCCCATATGTTATTGTTCCAATGAAGTGTTTTTCGTGCAGTGCAGTGTTGTATTTTCGTGTGCTTGGGGCAGGTTCATGATGGAGTTTGCATTCAGTAGATCTCTTTGACTATTGTTGGTGGTTCTTTGAAGTGATTTCTTCGCCCTTTAAACACACACTCTTAGGAGAGAAGTTGAGTGAAGCCAGCCCCAAAGAGTAGCATAGACGCACACCGGCGGTCCATGTTTCGCTGCTGGCGAAGTGCAACGTTTGGGTGGGTTCTAAAACTTGGTTTTTCCCTCGAGCCACTTCTTAGAGCTTGAACAACAGACAACATTTGGTCTACCTATTACCAATGTTAAGTGGCAGTTTTGTCCCAAGTGCATTTGTCTAGTTCATAATCGAGACAAGGCTAACGGAATTCGCTCCACCCTGCTTCCTGCCGCTTTACAATTAGCTTTCTACGATTTCTAGTGAAGATTCTACGGTAGTGGTCTGGCCTCTGTATTGGTCTTAAAACGCTTGAATTCCTTCAAGCTGCTACAAAGCACCAGCATTGGAAGCCATCGTTATCAGAAAGCTGTAGTTATTAGTATTTATACTCCAGATTCGAAGTTATAAAAAAAGGTTAAACCATGAAATATGACTTAGGCCATATAGCGGCCGTAGTGACAGCTACATGCGCAGTGACAGTGCGTATGATCGTGTAATCTTATGTTTCGAATCCACTGATGGCTGTGTTCCTACGTTGTGATTTTCATGTCTGTGTTGCCTGTTGTTGTAGTGTTTATTCATCATTTCGGTAAGTCATACTTTAGCAATATGGCAGTCCTTCTGTGCCTTTTGTTTGGCAAACAGACTTACTCGAGCTTTACTCAGCGTATCAATACTTAGGATTACTGTTCCTGGCAAGGCCCCGCAATTTTCGTTTCAGTCCATCTTCAGTTAATCTTCTCTGCTTTTAAGATTATTCATAAAATTTTATATTTTGTGTCAAATTGTATGTTTCATAATTCTGAATGTGCAAGGTGATGATTTCGGTAACCCCATCTGTTTATTGTTCTTTAATTGTCCGCTGGTATTCTACAGTTTACGCCCTACAGAATTCAGGAAATTTATATACAATCGAAAGATCTGCTTTTCAGAAGCATCGGCTAGGAAAATTCATTAAGGTAAGGTTCATTAGGACGTATATCATCGCTCACAAAAAAAAGGAAGGAAAAACTATGGGACGGATACTGTGAAATTGCCATCGTGATAGTAAAGTGTCTGCAATATGTTTTTCATGCATTGAAGTTAATACAGTGTGCTGTTTTGTTTTCATGTGCATAGG
>JAUUDY010158986.1:2323-13365 GCA_032361765.1 Panulirus inflatus
AATGACTCCAAAGGTCTACCTATTTACCTGGAGTAGACCGTCAGTTAAAGAACAAATAATTAGAAAAGGAAGCTGAAAGAAAGGTCAATAAAGCAGAGAGAATACATGTAAAGAGCTGAGGACTATATTTCAAAGTCTATTAATGAGTATAATATGTTTAGCCTAAACAAAAGTAATGTGGGATTGAGAAGTCATGAAAAATGTTGACATTTGTATTCAAGAAGTTTGCATGAGCAGTTAACTAACTACTTGAAATTGTAAAGACATTAATAGGAAAGCAATTAATGCTGTGAAAATGGAAAAGAATGAAGAGACCAGTATTTCTGCAGCCTGGTCTGTTAAATGCCAAAAAAGTGATAATTACTTAAAAAGGAGAGACTACCTACATGATATGAAGTATCGGGTCAGAGGAAAGACATCATGCATAACAAAACCTCTTGACTTCTCTGATTATGCATTGGTCTGGATAAAAAGAGAGGGAGAGAGATGAATGGGTGGATTGTGTATTAGAAGGCCACAAAGCTTTTGACACTGTCTCACACAAATTAATGGTAAATACTGTATTTTCAAGAAGTGATTACAGAGATACTTCTTTTTTTCAGGAAATTATAAAAATAATACTCCTTTAGTCAGAGAAAATTACCAAAAAAGGAGGGAAAAGAGATCACAGTCAGTGGTGCCTTTCCTAACTGAGTGAGAGAAGAAGAGAATGACTAAGATTGCAACAACCTGCAAAGAATCTATGATGAGTTCCAGAAATAAAAGATGGGTAAAGTAATTATCCCAACCAGATCCATATCATTGAAGATGGGAAACAGTGAAAGGAGACCTGGTTATCAATTGTTTCATTTGGAATAATCTTCATGAATTTATGAAAGAAAGGGACTTGGGGGTTGACACAGTATCTTGTGTGTTGCCAGAATACTAACTTTATCTATAAGGCAAATTATATTTATCTGTTAATTATTTTTCAAGCCTAACTGCATTTCCCACCTTATTGCCTTGTCTGCCTACATCCACTCTTTTGTTTTTTGTAGAATGTGCTGAAATCAGAGCTTACCATCTGCAGCCAAGTCCCACACATGATTCCAAGGTTTATTCTAAACACTTCTCATAACCTGGTTCAGCCCATCAAAACCACATCATAACCCATATACAATGTCAATACAAATCATTCTATCCCATGTATGCCTCCTGTTGGAACCAAATTAGCGTATGCACTTCAAGTCACCCCACTTGAACAGATATAAAATGTAGATTTGAAGGAAAAGGTCCTAAATGGTGACAAAGAGAGTACCTAAAAAGATGAATTACAGAAAAAGAGGTTACTGGCCCACAAAAGAATAGAGGTAAGTGGGGAAACATGATCAATCTTGTAAGTTTCAGAATGAAAGTGAGCACTGATAAGGAATAGTTCTATTAAATTAGCTAAGATCAATGACAGTGGAAATCGCTAAAAGGACAGCTAGTCAAAATCTCCAACTACAATTTTGCAACCTCCAAAATTTCTAAGCTGAATAGATGCTCACTTGATCAATGTCTAGTTATGTGCTCGTACATTAAAATGCCTACTTACTTTCCATCTTACCACATTTTAAAAAGCCTGCCACCAACTCTTTATCATGTGTAGCAAGTGTCAGGGTTGCAGTTGGCCTCCTATGCTGCCCTCTTACATATAACCTCATGGTTAATATGTGTTGTTATAGCTCCAAAGCACTATTTACACCCTTACACTACTCTGTACCTCACATGAAGAATCAATTACAGCTGCTTTGTACCTAAGGTGTTGGCTTGGCCCTTGAGTCTCTGTGGTCTGTGTATCTATGTAACCCAATGGGTCTTGCTCACATATAAATTTACTGGGAGAACTATTTTCAGTTGTGTGCTGCCCTGCTTAAGCAGCCAGTGCTACCTACAATGCTCTACAACTTGTTTTTTCTTCGCTGTGCATGTGTTTATGCATCCAGCACCATCTATAATAAATCATGACTCGTGTTCACTCTGCTGCATATGTATTCATCCTTGAGCATGTTTCAGTTTTTTCTTCTCTTACATATGTTACCTATAGTAGGTGTTCCGAGTTACAAATGTTCTGACCTTTATTTTGAGTCTGTACAATCCTTGCTGACTAACCATCATACTGAGTAGCAGGAGACCTGCTATTTCCTCTCTCACCAAAAAGCAGGGCAGGTCAATTAATCTGGATGTGAAACTAAACATAATCAAGAGATATGAGAAAAAAACAGTAAAGGATGATGAGCTTGATAGATGTTCCTTCAGTTTTACGAAGACCATCAACCTAGGATATGCAATTAATAGCATGGAAGAGATAATGATATTATCTACAGGTAATACATTATCATGGTTAAAGTGTTTTCTTTTGTGTGCTCAAGCTATTCCTACTGTCTCTTCTTAAATGATCTTTGGGCACACTACCTCATAGGATCTGCAGAAAATAGAGATAAAAATAATGTCAAGCTTATATAAGTTAATTTTCAAAGCATATGAAAAAGTAAGGTTAACTAAGAAGCAGGAAATAAGTTTGTCCCTGTGTGCAAAGGATGACTCAGAAGGAAAAGGACAGAAAGATTAATACGAAATTGTGCAAAGATAATGTGACAATTTTATGAGGAAAATCTATATGAAACATTTAACTAAGCATATAGCTTAAGATATAAATTCAAGGGGAAGACAAGAATTTATGTACAGTGATCGAAATTCTAATATCTAGTAACCCTATACTTTGCCTTCAAGGGTTCAGCCATTTGTTGCCTATTCACCCTCTACCACACAAGTAATACTGACCTGAATATGCTGAGGTAAAAGAAGCCATGGACGATGTGCTAAAAGGTTATTGATAGGAGCAAGAGCACACAGTTTAGGTGGAGCATGATGTAATCCTGTGATCCAGCGAATGTCCCCTCCAGCATTACGAAAGTCTGTGAGCAATGCCTGCATCAACCAACCAACTTCATGGCGACACACAGCCTACAGAAGACCATTATTCGAATTGCTTTATATACCACATCATAGAATCTTCATGTTGATATTTGTCTTCGTGTCTATTAACAAATCTTTACCTTTAGACAACAATCACAAAAAAGCTCATGAGTCAATATTATTTCAGATGCCTTCACCAGACAGGAAACTCTTGGTTTTCCACACTTTAGATATCTACAGTTATCAGAATTCAGTTACTAATGTCCTAAACCATTTTATATCACTATATAAGAGTTAATGTGTTCACAGTAATCAAATATTTAAAAATGACCCTGTACAATGCTGTCCCAGTTAACAATGCTATTCTTTAATATCATCTATAAATCAGGGATAAAATTGCATTTGGTTGCAAAGTTCTTCTATAAGAAAATTAACTAAAGTCTTGAATTTGCAATATAAAAAGCTTTTGTTTCTGGTTAAATCCCAAATTATGAGTCAAAAATGCTCAAAATGTGACAAGAATACGCCTCTTAAGAAATCATGAAAAAGCCTAACACTTGAATTGAGACTAAACGTTTTGAACCACTTAAATGCTGGTGAATAAACAGTGGACATTGGCTAACCTCCCATGACCTAAAGAACAGTATATAGTACTGTGAAAATGAATGTCAAGTTTTCCAGCTTATCAAAGAAGCAACTGCTATTTTCAGCAAGGATAATCTGTTGAAGGAAAGAAAGTAGCTCAAGCTGCTAAGCTGATGACTGATGGCCATTTGTCACTCCAACTCAACCTGTTTCTATACACTAGATTCACTGTCTATCTACCTATAATTCTGATACCCATTTTATCCAGGAAATCCAACTCCCATCAAGGGGGTGGCCATGGCAAAAGAGTCTTCATAAATTTATTCCTGTCCTCACATGCCTCCCTTGCATACACTGTTCCATTTCCCATTTCTTTCCCTCCAGTACTCTTCCACTCTGTCCTTACATGCCTCCCTCGCATACACTTCCATTTCCCATTTCTTTCCCTCCAGTACTCTTCCACTCTATTTCCCCATATCGCAAGTGGTCTTCCTCTCACATAAACCCCATTAATTGTACTATCATACTCTGTTCTTGTAATCCCCTCATCTTGCATTCTTTCAACATGCCAAAAGCACCACACAGTATTAGGTTTCACCCACTCTTCCAACCCAAAATTTATATGCCCCCTCCTATATTTTCTCTCTCCTTCCTTATCACCACTTATTCCCTAAGGAAGATGCTCCTCTTTTTAAGCTGTTGGAAGCATATTCAGCACTAACAAATCAGTATTTTTTGTCTATATTTCTACACAGTACTTCCTCTCTGCTACAATCCATATAAATTTTTAACTTGGTATTACCCAATTCTTTTGCTATCATTTTTTGTTTGTTTGTAGGTGCATGTGTTAATGTGCATATGAAACATACCAGTGCAGCAACATATAGACGCCAGGTGTGGGGTAGGGGACCATCGCCATGAAGGAGGTGAGCATGGCTACGATACCAGGTGTCACTGTAGTCACCCAGGCCGCCCAGTGCTCCTACCACCCGCTCTGCCCACCACCCATTTTCTTCTTCCTCATTCCCTTCATCCTCACTCTTCTCAGCTTTCTCTCCACCTGGCTCCTCCAGTCTCTGCAATATAAGAGATGACCTATGGTATTCTGAATGTTAAAGAAAATATATGTACATGTATCAAAGAAGCATTTTTTCAGTTTGTGACAAATATTCCATGGGCTGCTTTTGATGATTAACACTGCAATTATTGTGTGCTATGCTGCTGAAGGTCTCTTGGTGCTGACAGATGATCGTCAGACATTCTTCTAGTAGGGTACATACCTGGTGCTCCAGCTGCTTGGTAAGTGTCTGGTGGGGCTGTCTTTCCTGAGCCTGACTCAGGTGGCCTTGTCTTTGTTCCCCCTGCCCAGTACTTCCAGCACCTTGTTGTTGTTTCTGCTGCCCCTGTTGCTGAGGCTGATGTAGATGTAGGGACCCTTGCTGAGACTGGCCCAGGTGGACATGCTGTGTCTGCTGGGTAGTTGAGACGACCACAGGAGTTGTGGTTGTCTTGCTTACTTGGCTTTCAATGGCAGCCACCTACAAAATAATGGTAATGTGAACCTGTCCAAGAACTACACACTGCTAGCACTTCTGTGGGATAAGAGCATAACATAACATGCTGTCAGTACTTATACTAGTGTGAACAACATAAAGCAAAACACTGAATAATGCTAGCACTCCTCTAAACTAGACCTGGGGTTGTTCTGGATATTTTGAGTTTCATTGCATCCCTGGAACAACAATGGTTTCTTGGACCTTTCTTATTGTTTGAAGCAAGTGGTGACATTTTCTAAACATTAACCAAAATTTCATAGAGTAAACTCTATGAAAAATTCTTAAAATACAAAGGAATAATAAAAAAAAACTTTAAGGCTCTTACAGTAAATGATCAGTCTCAGGCTAATCTTCATATAATCTGGCCCAATTTTAAAAAATATTATGGAAAATGGTTTGAAGGAATAGTATTTCCAACTATATCATATGATTGTAAGGCAGGGGCTATAGTAAGAGTTGTGCGGAGGAGGTTGGATCTATTGGAAATGAAATGTATGAGGAGAATGTGTGGTGTAAGGTGGTTTCATCAAGTAAGTAATGAAGGGATAAGAGAGATGTGTGGTAATAAAAAAGTGTTGTTGAGAGAGCAGAAGAGGGTGTGTTGAAATGGTTTGGCCATATGGAGAGAATGAGTGACGAAAGGTTGACAAAAAGGAATTTATGTCAGAAGAGGGAACAGGGAGAACTGGGAGGCCAAATTGGAGATGGAAGGATGGATGTAATGAATAGAGTGAATTGCAATGACGTGGTATTTTAGGGTTGATGTGCCATCAGTGGACTGAACCAGGTCATGTGAAACGGCTGGGGTAAACCATGGGAAGGTCTGTGTTGGCCTGGTTGTAGATAGGAAGCTGTGGTTACGGTATTACATATGACAGAGAAAAGATGTGAGCGAAAGCGGCATTTCTTCGTCTATTCCTGCCACTATCTTGGTAACACAGGAAACGGCGATCAACGATGGTTAGAAATGATGGCATTGCGGTTGAATTCTTAAAAAATGGGATGACCGTGTTTTGTTGATTGATTTGTTAGGATTTTCAATGTATGTATGGATCATGTTTGTGGCCTGAGGATTGATGGAATGCCTACATAGTGTCAATGTATAAAGGAAAAGAAATAAAGGTTTGTATTCAAACTTATAGTGGTTGAGTGTACCTTTGAAGCTGTATAGGAGAATAGTGATTGAGAGAGTGAACATAAATACAGAGCATCAAACTGGGGAAGAGCAACGCTGTTTTAGGAGTGATAGAGGATGTGTGGATCTCATGTTACCTTTAAAGAATGTGTATGAGAAATACTTAAAAAGACTAAAGATTTTATGTGCCATTTATGGATCTAGAGAAACATATGATAGGTTGATGGAAATGCCTTGTGGAAGATTTTACGAATATATTGGTGGGAAGCTGCTAGGAAGTAGAGAGAAGTTTTTATCAAGGGTGTAAGTAGTGTGCTCGAGTAGGGAAAGAGGTGAGTGAAAGATGTCAAGTGAAGGGTGGTTTGTGGCAGGGGTGTATGACGTCACCACAGCTGTTTGATCTATATATTGAAGGGATGGTAGAAGACGTAAATGGGAATATTCCAAGTGAGAGGAGCGAATATATGCAGTCTATAGGATATAAAGGAGCCTGGGAAGTGAGGCAATTGTTTTTTGCTGATAACATAGCATTGATGGCAGATTTGAGTGAAAAAATGCAGAAGTTGATGAGTGAGTTTGGAAGTGTGTGTAGGAGGAGGAAGTTGAGAGTAGATGAAAATAACATTAAGGTTATTTGGTTTAGCAAGGAAGAGGGGCAAATTAGATGGGGTGCTAGTGTGAATGGGAGGAAATTGGAGGAAATGAATTGTTTTAGATATCTGGTAGTGGACATAGCGGGAAATGGAATCATGGAAGCGGAAGCGAGTCATAGGATGGGTAAGGGGGAGAAGGATCTGGAAACATTAAAGAAAGTGCGAAAAGAGAAGTCGTTATCTGGGAGGGCGAAAATGGATATGTTCGAAGGTATGTAGTTCCAGCAATGGTGTATGGATACTAGGCATGGGATATACGTGGAGAGGGTGGATGTGTTGGAAATGAAATATTGGAGGACAATATGCCATGTGAGGTGGATTCATCGAGTAGATGATAAAAGGGGTAAGAAAGAAGTGTGGTCATAAAAAAGGAGTGTAACAGAGAACTGAAAAGGATGTGCTTAAATTGTTAGAACATATGGAGAGAACGAGTAAGGAAGAGTAGCTAAAGTGGACATATGTGTCTGAAACTGGAGGGGAGAAGGAGAAGGAGGAGACCAAATCGGAGATGAAAGGATGAAGTAAAAAAGTTTTGAGTGATCGGAGCCTGAACATGCAAGAGGTTGAAAGGCATGCACGGGATAGAATGAATTAGAACTATATGATATACACAGGGTTTGATTTGCTGTTGTTGGACTGAATCAGGGCATGTGTAGTGACAAGGGAATCCACAGAAAAGTCTTTGGGACCTCTTTGTTGAAAGGAGGCTGTGGTTTTGGTACATTGTACATAGCAGCTAGAGAATAAATGTAAGCGAATGCGACCTTTTTTCGTCTGTTCCTAGCGCCACCTTACTGACGCGGGAAACGTCGAGCAAGTCGAGGAAAAAACATTATATATCACTTACCACGGTGAAATCTTGCGATCAGCAGCACAGGGTAAAGTCTTAATGATTTTTCTTCGTTTTCTTCAATAGTCCAAGTTAGTGTACACTATATGATTATCTGTCTATATCTGACCTAATATCTAAATGAACCTCCATATCCGCACGCCATCGCTGCGGTCATATACATGTTTCGTTTTTGCTATAATGTTACTCAAACTATGTAGGTTGTGGAAAGCGATCTTGAAGATAGGTGGAGCGGGTCCTTACATAACTAGGTGCTTAATGTAAAAATAATTTGCGACGGGGTTGCTACTGACGGCTTCCATGGCATCAGCTCTGTGCACTGGCTTCTGACAGGTACATGGCATCAGATGTGTCTTGACATGTGAAATTATACTTCATTAGGTGATACCATCTACCTGATTATGAACATGCTGCTACACCCCGAAATTGGTGAGGAGCGATGCGAAATATATAACGCCCTTTTGCACGGCTTAGCATTCTCATCACGCACACTGAGGTCGACGTGCACTTGTTTAGCTGATGTAAAGCAGGGTAGAGGACTTGATGCTGTCGTTGTCAACATGATCATGATCGTGTGCTTTGGCATCGCGAGATGCTGGTGATCACACTCTTTCAGCGTCCGCGGTAATGCTACAAGAGTGGCTTATCTTCAAATAGAGCGGGTAGTAGAGGAGGAAGTTGACTTGAGGATAACGACCAATGTGATGTTAATCGGTGGGATTATTTTCTTTTATTTTTCTCTTCACTGCAAAGGAAAATTAGATAATGATTACGATCTAAATATTCAGACAGCAGAGTTACGTCTCCCTTATACAGAATCGTCAAGATCCCCCAGCCATGGATCCTTATTGCTCACCTCTCGCACTGACATTTGATCTGCTTGAAATACGAATATACTACCCAGTAGATCAAGACTTTCATGATATATTGCCAGAGGAAAAAGTGGAAAAGAAAAATAGGGCAATTACTCCAAACAGTAACAGATTTGAAGTCAACGTAGAGAAGTGCAAGGTCTTTTGAAGCAAAGGACAGGAGGAACCTCGAAGTGCAAGGACTTTCAAGGGCAGTAAAAGTAAGCGTCTGGCGTGGGGGTATCAAAACGTAAGACAGTGCAACAAAGTGTAAGCAACAGACGCACAAAACAGCGCCGACTGGAAATGGACACGACAGGAATCTAATATATGGTATATCTGGTCAGCCTTGAAGCACAGGCAAGGTCTGGGTTCTACTGGCACCGAATGCTCCACAATGCACTAAAATATCTATCAAATTTCTTTGATCCCAGCAACTTTAGGAGATTCAGGTTCAATTCACTGATAATGACTAATAAAAGTGAGAGTATAAGTTTTATATTGGTATTAACAGTATTATTTTCCATGCTTTATGTGACAATTTTAGTTAGCATGTACACTATACACGACATTAAGTTACAGAAGGCTAGCGCTTCAGAAAATATCACGCGAATAATCAGAATTAATAGAAGAAGGAATTGTCTTCGGTCATTTCAGTTACCACGTTCTCCTCTTCCACCTTCTCCTCCGTCTTGCTTACCAAAGCCCATTTATCTTGTATCACTTCATCTAATCCTCAACTCCCTTTCACCTCCCACGGCATTAGTTCTTCTTTTATCATTTCTACTTGTACTATATCATCCGTCTTACTTTCCCCTGCTCCTCATCATCATTTTACGAGAGTTTTGAAATAGTTAGATTCCTGCATGTCTCTTGCTCCTCCTCCGTTCTTCTTCTTTGTTAAGTCTTATGGTAACAACTTTACTATAGAAGTTCTTGAACTGTGATGGTATCCGGGGGCCTTATACACGAGCCTACGGCACGCAACCTATTCATAACACTTTGGTTCGACATTGCAATTACTCGGATATGGGTTGAAACAAAGCTAGTTTTCAACGATTAATGATCAAAAGCTAAATCAGGTTCCTTTTTGGCCTCTGGTAATGAGTAGTGGTGTGGACTTGCGTGTAAGGCTCGGACCCATGATACAACGTGGGCAAAAGGATGTTGGGCTTTTCTTCTCGGGCTTGTGATGTGGGGTCCATATGAAGGCTTTTATTGTCAGGCATCATCCAATGGAATGTGAAAGATGAAAATAAAACATATTCAAGTAATCGGTGCCTTAGATCAATGAATGACCGGTCGCATTACGCTCAACTGCCGGTGTATTTCATATCTATGTCATTGATACCGATTCTATCAGTTGGATGATCGCCTAGAGCTGATATGATTAAGAGTTATCTTCCTTGTGTGTTCTTATCACAGTGAATGTATTTGATTGTGCCACTCATTACTGTTCTTTTTTCTTCCTGTCAGATTACTCGAGTGGTCAACAGGAACAAGGTAAGAATTTTTTCTTTTTTTTTTTTTAGTATAATACCTCAGGAAACTAAGCGGGCTTGTGAGATGGTGAGCAACGCAACAGCACATGAGATAGACTGAAGGGAAATGGGAAACACAAGACGAATTGTCAGTGGAAGAGAGGAAACCCACTGTGACTCGGACACCCACTACATCTACACTAAGGTGATCAACTAGCTTCATGTGGATCAAATAACGTCCTGTATTCTCAGTGTTACTTTTTCCTCTGGACGGTTATGGGCGATATCCCTGTTCATCCAGTTTCCTTTGTCTCAGAGTTCCAACTAAGTCGATAAAAGTGTCCAGGAGGCCGTCGGTACCGCCTTGACCCCCCAACACACACACTGACACACACACACACACACACACAGAAGTCTACACATATATACCCGCACGCTCGCATACACATTCAACAGACAGGTATTTACAAACAAATAAACGCACATACATATACATAAGCACATATCCATAAATAGATAGATACACAAACACACGCAAAAATACATATATGCATGAACGCATGTATGGATTTTAAGCAGAAGATTTAAGCCACTGGTTAAGGACATATTCATGTTAGAAAACGGAAGACTAGGGATGATATCAATACGCTATTTATGTTTCTTAACTAGTTTAAGTACGATGACCGTGATTTTGATAGCCGGGAAAACCTGGTCGAATCGGGAACACAAGATGATAAACACAAGAGTAGCGGGAAGCAATTCATAGTAATGTTGAAATTATCATCAAGAGCGAGATAGCACTGGGTGACGAAGAACGTTAAGCGATGTGATTGTCTACCACAATCACATGTTTACCAAATGGCGTCCTAGCATCGTCTCTTCGATGTATATCAACTAACTGTTATATTTCTCTGTTGTGTCTCCCCTGATGATGTGATTATTACACGAAAGTGCACTTGGGAACTTTTCGTGTTTCATTTTCCCCGTGGAC
>JAUUDY010159097.1:0-13362 GCA_032361765.1 Panulirus inflatus
TTCATACATGCTGCCTTCATCCATTCCCGCCGCCACCCCACCACACATGAAATGGTACCTCCTTCCCCCCACATGCGTGCGAGGTAGTGCTAGGAAAAGACAACATAAGCCACTTTTGTAGGTCTGCATTCTGACCCCCATAATTTCTTATTAGGGTTATGCGAAGTGGTGGTACAGGTGGAACCAGCAGCGGCATCAGTGGTGGAGTTTCCTTGTTTGGCCGATACAGACTCCCCACCACATATCCATGAAGACCCACCTCCTCACTCTCTTGACATTGTATCAGGTGTGTAGTTATGACTTACAGTTGTCTCTTCCATTATGATGTGCGGCATTAGCAAAACAAACCATATACATTTGTCACTTTCCATTAATGTATTGTTACTTAAAACTTAATCGTGTCCAATTTTTTCATGTCCTTTACTTTTCATTTTGCCATTTCTCTTTTTATTCCCATGTAATTAATCTTATCTGTAGATCTGTTTGGTTGTAGAATAGTTTTTCATGGTTTAGAACTTTAATTTTCACTTTTCATATAATGTTAATCTGTCAAGTGAGACCAAAGACTCCATTTACCATCCCTCACACACAAAATTCCTGTTGTATTTGATCCTGCCAAGGTAATATCTCCTTGAATTTTTGTGCTGTATGGGGAGAGAGTTCAGCACTTATGGGGCTACATCTCTTGAATCCTTTTATCGTACAACATTTTGATTTTTGTTTTCCATCAGCATTCTCAGTTTCATTATGTAGCTTTTACCATACATCCACTACTCATAAACTACAGAAGTATTTCTTTACATCCTTTCTAGTTAGTGTCTCACCTAATTTCTTGTTATGGCCTTTCTTGCTGAATGTTTGCATATGACTTTCCAGTGAGCTCCCTCATTATGACTAGGAATGACCTCATGCTTAATTCCTTTTGAAGACACTCATTTTGAAGAATTTCACAGTTGACATCAGACTGGTGTAGAAATTTGATGGTTGTGATTAAATCTCCCCATGCTCCTCTCTTTTCCATGGTGGGCATATCAGTGGCCTCTTACCACTTACGGCAATGCATTGCCTATGTTTCATGTGCCATCATTGTTGCAATCCTTTGAACTTTATTTTATAGTTCTTTATGCTTTTTCAGGGATGACCTAACATGAAAAGCAGATTTTAGTTTAGGTCTAATTTACACTGAGAATAACTTCCAGAAGATTTCCTTCTTTGTCTACTTAAATTTGCTCTTAATATCTTTCTGGAGGTAGTTTGTACTTGTAACAACTCTTTTGACATATTCCTCTGGCTACAGGTTACGTACAGTGTTGACCCCAAGTTCCTTTTGTACACACATTCTCTTAGTTATATTTATATTGAGAGCTTTTTTCATTGTGTCCCATCCTTCTTTTGCCACTGTAAATATCTTTGGCCTTGGCAAAACTTGTCATGAAAAAATACTTAAATGACTTTGTGCATCTGTTTTAATGATAGAAGACACAACCCATGTTCTGAATCCATTTTCACTGATAAGAGAGGAGAATGTTCTTCAATCAAATGACATAGAAGCTGAAGACATACTACCAGCAGTAAACAGAATGAAAGTCAATAAAATGGCAGATCCTGATAAGTTTTATGAGGACAATGAAAGAGGCAAAAAAATGAGATTGTAAAGTTCTTGATTGCCGTATTAAGTCCCATGTGAATGAAAAATTGCCATTGTAATGACGATAATCAAAATAGACAGTAAGTCACTAACCAGAAATTACTTTCCAATTAGCTTAACGTCTATAGTTGCAAAAAATATGGAAACCATCATTCAAGATACAGTTGTGAACCATTTAGAGACCACCACTTAACAAATGATTCTCAGCATGGATTTTAATAAAATTGCTCATGTCTGATAATTCTGCTTGGTTTCTTTTATGATGTAATCAACATGGATGATGAAAGTAGAGCAGTTTACTTCATCTCTAAATATTAAAAAAGCATTTGATAAGGTTCAGCATCAAAGGTTGATGGCAAAAATGTAGTCACATGGCATTGATGGGGAAATTTAGAAATTTGGTGATTTGATATATACAGAAAGTTGTGATTAATGGTCAATCCTTAGAATTGTTAGATGTAACAAGAGGAGTGCTTCAGGGATCAGTCTCGGGACTTGATATATTTCTTTACATCTTATTGGTATTGATAATGGGCTGCATTGCAAGATATCAAAGTTTGCTGATGAAACAAAGCTGGGAAGAGAATCTACAAATGTAGATGAATGTCTGCAGTTTCGAACTGACATAGAGAAACTGGACATGGCTTTTAGGTGGAAAATGAATTTTGATAATGGTAAGTGCAAAGTTTTACATATTGGGAGCAAAATTGAAATGCTACAGTATGAATTCTTTGCGTTTACTCAGCTTAAACTTCATCAACTTTTTATCAAACCATCTTTAAAGATTGCCTTAGGTCCTTTGAAAGTTGATGCAGTCCTTACCATTTTTAATTTTTCTTATGACCTTAGCTTTATTTTTAAACATAATCAGGTGCAATTTCTGTCCTTGCTGGAGGTAATTTACATAGATCATAAAGAGCTGCATAACACTGGTAATCCCACACCATTTCAGGAAGGTTTCTTTGATATAGGTACCCTGTTCATTTTTACTAAGATGTTCCCTCCATTGCATGATTCTAACCCATATGCCTGCTTGGAAATCCAGCTTCTTTTCTGACCTCTCATATGATATGACGTCAAACACCTTCTAACAGTCCAGGAACACAAAATCTACACATGACCTCCTTTCCTTGAATTTGGTGTCTGTCAGGTAGGTAGTGTTCCTGTGCCACTACTCATCAGTTTGCGCTCGGAGTATGGTTTTCGTGTTTTTTTTTACAGACCACACTTGTTAGAGATACTGGTCTGTAATTCAGATGCATTTTCCCCATCTCCTTTTATAAAGATAAGTACAGCATTTTCTTTCTTCCACTCCCATGGCACCACACCCTCTCTTCTAATGATGTTTTTAAGTAATGTTTTGGGCATCTTGTGAAGTTTTCTGCACACTCCTTGAGCACGTGTAAGGCGCTCCGGGCAAGAACTAGAAAAGTGTCAGAAGTAAAAATGCCAGAAAATGTAGTTAAGGTTTATGTACATTGTGAACATAATTGTTGAACTAATAAAGGTATCTTATTTTTTTTCTTAACCTGTTATCTCTAAATTATAATACTATAAAGGAAAAATTCATTAAACACTTTTTAGTGTAAAAGACATTTATTATAGGAGTATGCATGAAAATTTGTGCATAGAAAATTAGAAATGTTTAGTTATTCACATAAATTATAAGGTGATATACTGTTATGTTTGTTTTAATTCTGAGAAAAACTCAAATTATATAAAGATTTATTTAGAAAATTTAAGTATTTGAAAATTAGTAAACTAAAACATCATTTTCTGGTAAGGTGGCATGATTAGTGGGAGGGAATGCTGTAATGTGATTGCTTGGTGACAAATGTCTCACAGGCTGTGAGTTGCTAAGAAGCACTGTGTTGAGTTGCATGCTGTGATTGAGTCACCCTCTCTTTTGATGGAGATGTCTTCTTCATGCCAGAAGTTGATGCTTTCCATTGTACTTAGGTGATGGGGAAAAATTGTACAATACCTTTTGTTTTGTTAGCAATCTCAGCCATATTGTTTATGCCATGACTAGATGTCACAATATTCTGTTCAAAAGAAGGGTTAACAACATAGCATTGTTTGCTGTTATTGCTCCTCATTCTATCTCAATATAGATGTGTACTTTTTACCCAGAGTTGGCACATTCCATTGTCATTAGGCAGCAAGGTCTTCATTTTGTTGGGAAAATCACCAATATTGTGTATACCATAACCAGATGTCTCAGTATTCTATTCAAAAGAGTGAATGTGAATATTATGAGAATATAAACAGAATGATTAGATTTAACAAATAGTGAGCCACAAGGATCAGTCTTGGCACCAGTAATGGTCTTTGTTGAAAGATATAAAAATTTTCAGATAATGATAAGCTGGGATATATATCTCCAGCTGAAATTAGATATGGGACAGCAAGCTAAAATATGACTTCTGTTGAGCTGCAAAAGGTAATGAAGAAAAAGACCGGTGGAATAATCTCTGGTGACCAAAAGTCAAGTAAACAGTGCAACAGAAGCAGAAATAAGAGCAAACAAAGCTCTTAGATTCATTGGTAGGGCTTTTAGAATTAAGTCTAGGGAAATCATCTTCTTTACAGTTTATTTGTGTTTCCCCTTCATGAATATTGTGTTCAGTTTTGGTCATCTTACTTGAAAAAAAGACGTAGACAGAATGCAAAGAGTACAGCGTCAATCTACCAAGATGAGTTATGAACTGAGAAACAAATCTAATTAAACTTGACAAAATGACCTGAATTTGTTAAGAATAGAAAAGAGAAGCTTGAGATGATCTAATATATTATGGAATTCAAAATTGTCAAAGGCTTAACTACCTATTTTTTTTATTTCACTTATGGATAAAAATTTTGTGGTAAATGTTTTACCTTGAATTAGGAAAAGTACTTTTTCTTCAATATGTTTTACTTCATGGAGTGATTTACCAATTAGAGTGGTTGACAGTAGTGCCACAGATATATATGGAAAAAGACTTGATAGATTTATCACTTTTGAGGCCAAGACTGACATTATTTGCTCCTCCTTAGTTACATGAAGACATCCAATTTGCCTTTCTACTCTAACCACACTAATCTGTGAGTGTCTGACATCTGCTATCACAAACAAGATCAAGAGGACTTAACTGTTTGTTGCTGTTTGAACTCCTTTGTATTGTGTTGTATTTCAACAAGGCTTTTCTGTCATATGATCTTTTTTTTCTCCTTACACTAAGATATCTTTCTACTCCTCAAAGGCATCTCCCCCGTATCCCTGTCTGGTGTTTCAGCCTCTTGATTAGCCCTCTGTGTGGTACACTGTCAAATGCTTTTTAGCACTCCAAATATAATTGGTCTAACCAGCTTTGTTTTTCATCTGAAACAACTTTATTTTTTCAGAAATATATAAGGTTCATTATATATGATCTGTTTTCCCTGAAACCATATTGTCTCTCTGGTATTTTCTCCTGTGCAGGTATAGTCATCCATTTGCTCCCTGATTATCTTTTCTAGTCCCTTACAGACCACATTTTTCAGGGAGACCACTCTGTAGGTCAGTGCTTCTCAGTCTTCTTTCTTGTAGATAGGTATGAGTTTTGCTCTTTTACACTCCCTTGGCATTTTGCCTTTCTACATCGACATATTGATCAGTATTTTACATGGTTTAACAAGTTTATGTGAATACATCTTCAATACATATGGTGAAATTTCATCAGGACCATGAGCCTTGAATGGGCAAAGACCTTTTAGTACTGTATTTTGTTTATGTCTTTTTTGATATCTTAATGATTTCTAAGACCATCTTCTTGTTCCATCTCACTGATGATGGGGTTATAATGTCTTCCACTGTTAAAACACTTTTAAGTTTGTCATTCAGATCCTTACATGATTGTCTTCAATTCATGACCCTGAATCATTTATCCTGATTAGCTGCTCTTTAATTTACAGTTTCTTGCTAATTGATTTATGGAAGAGTCTTGGATTTTATCCTGCCTTTTTTGTTCACAATATTTCATCCTAAATTTTTTGCTTTTACTTTCTTATCCTGGTATATTTTTTTCCTTGTTCTCTTATGTCTTACAAGTGCTGGCTTGTTGAAGTACCACCATTTCTTTATCACCATTTCTTCACCACAGCACATCTCAAAGTTCCTTTGCTTTTTTATATCTTAAATAAGTCAGTCCTCCCTCTTTCTTAACTTCTCCATATTTTGGGCTAATGCTTCCTATGACTCTTTCATTGTAAGTTTAAGTGAACCTTTCACTACAAAGCCCTGGATCTCTTCAAATTGAAATTTTCCATTGTTAGTAATTTAACATCTCTGAGAAATGCATGTTTTGCTGCTTCATTTACTACACCCTATAGTTCCAACATTGTTGTCATTGTATATTTGTTCTAAATCATTAAATTTTTTTTTGGAAGAATAGATATCAAAGCCACTATGCACTTCTTTCTTACAGTTTTTCTTTCCATTATGTACTGTCTGGTTGGTATATCTTCCATTATTTGTAGAAACTTAAATTATATCTTATTAGGAAGGATAGTCCTCCATATCCTTTGTCCTGTCTTTCCCTCCTTGCCAACATACACCAGATTGATAGAACATGAGATCTAATTTCTATACTCAGCTTTGATATCAACAATAACAAAAGTGTTTTTCCTTATACAGTCCTGAAATTTCAGCACCACCATTTACTACTAATCCATCTGCATTCGTTACTTTAGTCGGACATTGCCATTAATGAACGAACCTGACATCTCATCAGTGTTGACATAGCTGCTCTGTCCTATTGCCTCATTATGATATCTTTAGTCTTCTGCCTTTTGACTGTATTTTTTGTTTTTCTCCCTCTCTTCCCTCGTTGTATTACATTTGAAGTGTACAATATATTTTAGTTTCTTGACCTACCCAAGTACTACTGGCAAGATGACTCCGAATGAAATGCAACCATGACTGGTTTTCCTCTTGCATCTTGATTATAACCATCATTTCTTCATTCTTTCATCACAGACATTGCATGAGGTATTTCTACAGCTTCCAGTAATTCTTTAATGAACATTCCATCATTCTCTCACCTGTCTTCATCTGGTATTTGATGTTTTCCCAGCCAAAAATAATTAGTGATTTATGTGCCTCAACCTCTTCCTTTACAAATCTTTCTATCTTTGGTACCCCCTACATCTCAGCTGGATCCTTTTGTGATGAATTTTCATCCTCTGTGTTTTTAATTCTCTCTGAAATATTCCTTTTAGCTAAACAAGTATTGATCCTTTATGCCTTGCACTTAGATGATTCTTTCATCACCGAGGCTACAAACTTCCTAAGTTCCTTCATCTCTAGTAGGGTACATTATTCTTTCTAGAGCTTCTCTTAATTTCATGTATATCTTAGTTTGTATGTACTAAGGTCTGTGTACTGCTAAATCAATCTTCATGTCATGTCTGTTAATCAGCCCCTAAATTACTCATACTCCACCTCCCTTCCCACTATTTTCAGTAGATTCTGCATGTATTATAGTAATATCCTCTAGCTGAACAGCCACAAGTAAATTTAGAAAAACCCATCTGATAATTTTTTGCTTTTCAGGAAGTTAACTTTCTTTTTTTTGCAGGCTATATACCTTATGAACCTCTTCATTTGCTTTGAATCTCATGTGTGTGTGTATGATTATATTTACTATTTGTGTTATGGGAAGGGAGTTTACACTGTATGATTATATATTTGTACTGTATTGGGAAGGAGTTTTAGATTCATCAGGCCTCATCTCTTGAACAATCTCATCTATTATACTACTTTTTAGATTTATATATGATAGCCGCATTAACCATGTCTTCAGTCATTTTATTCCATTCATCAGTGATTTTTATACTATAAAATTATGTCTTTATATCTTTTTTTTTTCTTTTAATATTTTGCTTAAGTTTATGGTGTGAGAGGAAGACCATCTGTTACATGGAGAAATAGAGTGGAAGAGAACTGGAGGGAGAGAAATGGTGGAAGAATGCATGGAATAGCGTATGCAAGGGAGACATGTAAGGACAGGAAAAGTAGAGACTCTTTTGCCATGACCACCCTCTTGATGGGAGTTCCTGGAGGGAACAGGCACCAGAGATTTAGATAGATACTTTAATTTGTCTATCCCTACAGACTTCATCATTGATCATATTTAAAAAGAACAGGCATCAGAGATAATATATATAGATATATACATATTTTTTTAACAAGTGACTTGCTTAATTTCTTGATATATTCTCTGGTTACTCTGTTCCTACATCTTTCAAAGAATTGTTCTTTGTTTACCTTATTGATCTGTTTTGAAAACTTGTTCAGGCCACCCTTTACTCTTTTCTACCAGGGTAAGCAAATTGAAACCCTTTAGCCTTTCCCTATAACTTATTTTTCTTAATTCTGGTGATATCTTTGTTGCTTTCCTCTGGAAATTGAAATACTAGAAGGGGAGGGTTTCCAGAACTACTTTTTCATCCCTTTTAGTCACGTGTGATGCAGTGAATATGTGGAAAAGATACTTTCTCCCCCATCCCCAGGATAACATAAGTATTTATTAAAATATATTATATCCAGTATGTACTTGTATGTAACCTCTCCACTGTGTTTCTTTTATATTTTAATCATGATCCATTTTATGATGTACAGCTCTAATTTAGCATGTTATCCCTAGATATGGACTTTGTGGGTCACCGACAGAGGTCTTATACTGCTCAGAGATTAGAGATTATGCGGAAAGAGAAGAAGAATGCATCTAGGGTTAAGAGAATTTTGTGGAAACATAATACAGCTCCAGTTGATGGTATGTACTATGATTTCTTTAAAGTTTCAACAAACTAGGAGTTTCTCTTCCCATTATAACACGACCATAAGATTCCAGGTAGAATGAATATTGGAATTGTTAGCTTTGCTTGTTAACCCTGCTTCAGACCTTATATATATGTATATTTGAGCTGCGATGGTATTCTCTCTCTCTCTCTCTCTCTCTCTCTCTCTCTCTCTCTCTGTTTTCCATGTTGTGTGTTGCCAGAGGGAGTGGAGAGAGCCTTTACTTCACTATTCTTTTCTTGTCATGCTTTTAAGGGGGCTACATTTTTTGTTGTTGTTGTTGGTAAGGCTGAACCACCTTGATTGGACCTTGGGTCTGTGTGGTGTGTGTATATATGTAACTCACTTTCCTGATGGGTGCATTTAGAAAAGAAAATTAATTGTGGAAATATAGAATGAGTGATAGCTTGAAACTCAATACATTAAGGTGATTTAAGTAGAAAGTTAGTAAGGGAAAAGATAAAGCATAATGACAGTCAGCAACAAAGATGAAGATTCAGTCAGCAGTAAAATTAATGTAATTGAAACAGAAAGGAATATGTTCACATGGGAAGAAAAGACTCAAGGGGAACTTGGAGGTTTTACTAATACAGCTATTCTTGCATTGGCAGTTTATAGTAAAGATAATAAAGTTGCATGTCAGATATTGTGAATATAGTAGGAAACTAAGGACTAAAGAGATGATAAACAAATTAATTAACGTAAACAGTTATAGAAAATTGTAATGTAATATGAATCAAAGATTGATTAGAAATTTAATATATTATCATAAATCGTATTCACAAAGTTAGTTAACAATGTTGAGTTTCTCAAGTCATCTCTAATGTCCTGAAAAGCCCTATCCTCCACTGCAGTCCATCTAAATTTAACTACCTCTTTCAATAGATCATGCAAACTTGCCAACTTTGATGAGTTCTTGACAAACTTACAATAATACATAACCATCCCTGAGAAGGAGTGTACTTCAGCTGCAGAAGTAGGAGCTGGAGCATCAAATATAGCCTCTAGTTATCTGAGAGAAGGTTCAGTTCCTTCGCCAGAGATATTGTAACCTAGGTATTCCATCGATTTAGCATGCAACACTGATTTGCTCTTGTTAATCCGGACATTGCGATCCTGCAGAATAGTGAGTACCCTCACTAGTTTTTCATCATGCTCAGCTTTATTTTTACCTCAAAAAATGGTCATCTAGATATGCTGCTATGCCTCGATCTGAGGAAATAAATGATATAAACTTCTGAAAAATTCCTGGAGATCAGTTTTAGAAAATATTTTATCTTTACCAATCACTGACAACTCCTCAATCTTTGGTAGTGGATACCGATCACACTGAATCTCTTTGATCTTCAAAATCACCACAAATTCTCATAGATTTCTTGTCAGCCTTTAAAATGGGTGCAGCCCATTCACTACAGGAAACTGGTTCAAGTACATCATCCTTCACAAGCTTATCCAAAGCATCTCCAATCATCAGTTTGTAATAAAGTTGGACCATACGAGCCCTCATGAATTTTTGGGAAAGGTCACTTTTAACATGTATTTTGGCTAAAGTGCACGAGATAGGCTTGCCAGAATCAACCCTAATTATCTAACAACTCTTCTACATCTACAATCTGATGCACTTTAGAGTTTTCATCCAATCCAGCTTGGTAATTGCCAACCTTATCCACGAGGTCCTTGCCACACAAATTGGTATTCTGAGAATCAGCTACATAGGACTGAACTGTCTTGCAACATTTATAATTGACTGATGCATTTGTTTTACCCATCACTGGAATAATAGAATTATCATAAGCATTCAGCCTTTTATGGATGATTCAGCTTTAAGCTGCAACAACTTTCTCCAGCGACTGGGCAAAGTAGTAACATCTGCACCAGTGTCAACCTCAAATGGTACTTGTTTCCCTTTAAATCTAAAATTAAATTCTTGTCTTCACTGCACCTATTTGGTCATTCGCTGATAACAGCTTATCATCATCTTCTGTATTAGTTTTCTCATCTGGATTCATTAGAACCTTAACAAACCTTGATTTATACTTATTTTTGTCCTTGCTTAAGTTTTCTTGTCTTGCATCAGTACAAACTCTTTTCAAATGCCTTTTACTGTACACAGATTACAAGTAAGGTCTGTAAGCCTACATTAACTGCTTTCATGAGGAAAACCACAATGTCTACAGGTGTTTCTCTTTGGTCCAACATTCTCTACTTTCATTGGCAGTGGCTCACTTTAATCACCAACAAAAGCCTTCTCCAGGTTTAGGATTCTTTCAGGAGTCTTGAGAAGGCATCTTTTGCAAGTCCATATTTTCTGCCACTAAATTTTGGAAATAGATTTCATGTTTCACAGTCATTAAACAATTGTTCCCTAACCCTGGAGTCAAACTGGTCTTCAAAATTACACTTTGAGATAAGCATACGAAACATTTAAAGTTTCATATGACCTTTTGACACCAGTAGCCCATTTCCCTTCTTAGTCTCCTTCTTAATCCCTAGAAGAGCAAAATGGGCCTCAAGCACAGAGCCATAAATCTGGGAAAATCTTGGAGGGGTCAAATCTTAACATGTGATGCCATGATGAAACCCTAATAGCTACTGAACCCATAAGACAAGCAGGCTGGTCTAACTCTGAGACAGGCCAAGTAAGAGGTGTTAGCAGGGCAGATGATATCCAAAGCAAAGAGATTGGTGTAGCCGCTCCATGCATGTTGTTGTTTGTTGGTTTCCCGGCCATCGAACTGTAAGGAAGGTCATTAGTTGTTTGTTGGTTTTCGGGCCATCGAACTATAAGGAAGGTCATTAAGCCTGAAGTCTCCTTGCATCCAAAACCCGACCCTTTTTTTTCCTCTCCCAATGCCAGACTATCATAAGTAATATATCAGACTGGTTCAAATTTCCCCAAATCTGAGGGGCAGAGTTCCCCAAATTAGAAAAAAAAAAAATCCCATTTTTTACTTGTCTGTAATTTATATTTTCATGTTACGAGTTATTGCTGTAATTAACGTTTTTATATTCGAATATGTTGTGGGAAAAGAGAAACACTCGATGTATATTGCACGCTACTGTACTATTATATAGTCCTCATTTATCACATCATATATTGTGTTCAAAACGTTTAATTTTATTCCATTTGTGAGCATGAACTCACACTGATCAGTTTATACTCGTTTATAGTAATATGTGTGTGTGTGTGGGGGGGGGGTGACTATGGGGACTGGACTAATAAAAAAACAAAATATGAGTTGGTTTATCTTTGGTTTATTACCTATGAACTTATGCTTCACAAATTGAACAAAATATACCGAATCTTCTCCAGTGTTAGACTATTAAATATAAACCCTTATATAGCTTCCTTGGAGTCTTAGGCGTTAGTGAAGGCCAAGCTTACACTAACAGGACTGAGGTAGCTGAGCTGAGTGTGAGTGAGTCGGGATGTGTACCCGTACACTCTCTGTGAGCCCTCGACCTTGTCCTACCAGTGGAGGGTGCTAGTTTCTGGTCTTATACCCCTTTACTACATGTCTGTTTAGTCCAGGTCGACCATTAATAGATTTGAACGGAAAGTTACTTGCAAACGACACAGATTCTAAAAGGGCACCTTTCCGTGAATGGAGGATGTTATAATTATAAAGTATAACGAATACCTTAGATAGTTAAGCTTTTTACCTTTAAAATCTCAATTCCTTGCATGTACCAAGTAATGGTGAATGCTACACTATATTTCTATAAAGGAAAATTTAGACTTTAGAAATATTGAGCATTTAAATGTGCTAATATTTTCATATCTTGAGAAACTGAATTTAAGCAAATGAGCTAATTCAGACACCCTCTCCAAAATACTGAGAGAAGCTAATGTTGTGCTTTATCGTTTTTCAAGTTTAGCCATCTTACAAATCAGTATAGTAAAAAGAGACAGACTGAGTTAATATGGGCATGTGGAGAGAATATAAAGGTGTACATTACTTGAGTGCATTAAGTAAGAATACAGTTATTGGGAAGGATTGTCATAATGGAGGAGGTTGCAGAGGGTTGTGCTGTTTGGAAGTTTAGTAAAAGCCACCTTGCTTTATTATGTGGAAAGGGACATGAGACATAATTATTTAAGGATAGAGATATCACAGTAAAGTTATAGTGTATTTTTAGATTTACTTTATTATTGTTTGATAGTAAAACATGAAGATAACTAAACTATAAACAAAAGTGATTACTTGTATTTTTCATTCTTCACTATGAGTGAAAGCATATCACATCACTCTTGTATTTACAGAAGCTGAACTGAATGAGCTGTTTTCACGTAAAGCTGTGATATCTTCTGACAATTGTGCAGACTCTCCAGTACCCAAGCAAGCACCTGTTTCTCTTCTCTCCCGGCTTGTGCAACAGTATCCAGATGGTCCAAATAATCCATTTATTGAATATGCAAAGTTTGATGGCACGGTTTGTAGTATTTTCATCATTTATGGTACAGCAGATATGTTATCATGATTTTTGATGATTGCCATGATAGTATATATTAGATGTTAAGTTTGCACATGTGGGGTGTCTGGGACTAGGAAGTGTGCAGAGTAAGACAGACGTGGTGAACAGTTTGGTGTTATCAGAGGTGATGGAAGCCTTGCACGAGATGAAATATGGCAAGTTGGCTGGAGTCGATGGAATTGCAGTTGAATTTCTCAAGAAAGAGGGTGGGAATGAAATGTACAGGTTAGTTGGGATTTTCTATGTTCCATCTCTATTTATCTTTCTACCTATCTATATCTCTGATGCCTGTTCCTTCCAGGAACTTCCATCAAGGGGATGGCCATGGCAAAAGAGTCTCCATTCATTCCTGTCCTTACATACCTCCCTTGCATACACCGTTCCATGCATTCTTCCACCATTTCTCTCCCACCAGTAC
>JAUUDY010159207.1:0-13362 GCA_032361765.1 Panulirus inflatus
TATATACACTGATTATAGATATGTAAGAAAGACTCTATACAGAGGACAAGTATGCGTGTTTTTACCAATACTGCACAATCCAACACCATCCAAGTGTTCGGTCCACCGTGAGAAAGACGTTCAAAAGACACTTTAAGAACGGAACTTTACCAGACGGCTGCACTCTGACGTCACCACAAAAATGTACACACACAAAAAAAAAAGCTGCTTAAAGAAGCAAGTTGGGTCTCAGATATCCTAAGGACAGATGCAGAGCGATTGAAATGTGTGCCTTCTTTTCACCACATAAATGGTCTACAGAGTTGATGTGCTTCGCTGTATTCACAACAAAGGTTCATCCTCCGATGCGAGAGTATTTGCTTAAAAGATCTCTAAATTCACAAAAAAGATCAAGAAGGCAACACATATATGAATTTCCTCCGTGTTCACCAAGTTTTGCAGCTGTGTCTGGCTGAGGACATGACGTAATGATAGTGTTTTGCAGTAATACTTTATACTACTGTTCATACCACGCTAACACCGATCCTACACCACTCATACCATCTCAACACCACTCCAGTATTGCATTCACCACTAACACCACCACCACGGCCAGGGATTGAGGGCCTGGTGACGGTGAGGGAACAGAGGTAAAGAAACTAAGGTCTAGAGGATCCGAATTCGCGAGTTACTCTAACACTACCCCAACACAGTACACACTACGCCAACATTACTCCCACAGTACTCCAACACTGCCTTCATATTGATAACACCACTTTTCTACATATACTTGCATGACCTTTTGATAAGGATAAGAGTCTCCATCCAAACTCATCCACACCCGCCTAACCCTCGATCTTCGACAGATTCAACTAAATTACAGATAACAGACGACTGCTCGACGCTCAGGTGACGGACCGCAATTGAGCTGTCAAGTTTTGATAAAATGTCACGTGTGGAGTGGGTGTACTGCGTTGCCCCCAACATTATTTCTTTATTACTCTGTACCCTTAATGCAGAGCGACACCTAAGCCCCCAGTTGCTCAACCACGTCAGACAAATTTCACTTCTTTAACTTCATAATGAACGAGTAGTTGATGGGGAGGAGAGTGTGAGGATCAGACACGACCAACATCAGTACGACCAACAACAAGAGTCACCACAACAACATGACCAACATCGATACTGTCAACAACACCAACACGACAAAAAACAGACACTATCCACTACACCAACAAGGTCAACTGAAACACTGGACACAACTGCATGTCTTCACTTTCCACCGACATCGATCTGAGAACTTCTGCAGTCTTCCACTGGACTTTCAGTGTTGGAGGAACAGCAATAAGAATAACGTAAAATACTCCATATTCCTTTCACTGGAAGACAAATACCGAAAAATCATGGAGCGAATATTCATGAAACATTTTAAATATGTAATTATCTAAATGCTTAATTGTAGGACGAAATGGCGTTCGAAAACTTCTACGCCAGATTCTTAAATAGCACGAAGGTGCCATCTAGTCTCCATGACTTGGAGAACTTTTTCTTGTGTGTTGCATATCTCAGAATAGGTACGTATATAGTGTTCACTTGTAAGAATATCATTTATAAGTTTCTATATTCTTTTTCTATTTCACTTTAGTGTACTCTGGTGATACAATATCCATCGTGCCCGTTTCCCTCTGTCATTCGTTTAAATAGTTCCCATACTTGTCTGTTGTGACTGCAAGTCTTCGTCAGTCTTGCAGTTTTGGGTAGATGTATATTCAACTTTCTCTCTTGAGGACCACTGGACCATGAACGTATAAACACATATGTTCCCTCAATTAGCCTAGTGGGTTTTATGGGTTACCGTCTGGACGAAGCAAGTTTCCCATAGCCTAGCCAGACTTCCAACTGCACTGACACTTTCTTTCAATATTTTGTTCATAATTTTCCCACAATGACGACATGAGTTCTTTACAGTCTTTCTAAATCCCTTACGTTATGCTACAGATGTGGTTTGAAGTCTTATTAAGTTGGGATTATTCCTTTAGCCTAAAGCAGCTTGCACGACGAGTGAAGCGATCCAAAGTGGAAACTGGCGATTTAAATGAAAGGGGCACATAGACGTCTAAACACACACACACACACACACACACACATACCAAATGCAAGACCCTTTCCTGTGTTAGGGCGGGAGGAGTAATTTGAAGAACATTTCTGTTTTTAAAGGTCACATTGCTTAACCTAGGACCAGTCCTCCACAACACACCATAACTAAAGTAGTAATCTTCATGTTACGAAAATGTTCTTAGTCTCAAATTAGAACCAACTTGTATCTTAACAAAAGGCCTTCTTATGAAACCTTAAGCCTGTCCCACTAGCTACAAAAACACTTAGAAAACCGATGCAACAAAGTTGTAACGTGAGGCGTGGGTCGGGGCGTGGCATCCCTCCTGGTGTCTGGGTCAGGGGATGACAGACTGCTATAACACTGCTGCTCCACACCCGCTGAAACACGACCCCAGGCCACTATAAATCCATGGGCTTTCTCTATGGCAATAAAACCAGCACCAACCCAACCTTTCTGCCTTAATGGCTATCGTGATTCATCTATAAACCTTATCATGATCTTCACTCGTCTATGTTTATTATGTGCCAGAGTCAACCTGACGTCTCGTACGGCGTATGATGACCGTCTCCTCAGGCAAACAGATGGCAACTTTACCGTGGAGGAAGTTAGGGAGTGTCAAATGTCAGGGAAGACGGGGTATAAGAGAGCTAATTGTCGCGTCGCGTCGATGATTTAAAAGAGGCGGTGCGGTGAGTGAGGTCTGGGTAAGGCGAGACCTAAGTGTCGGGGTGTGAGGGTATTAGCCGAGGATACAAAGTGTTGGGTGTCGGCGGCGGCCGGCGTGCCTTAGCTATAGCGAGTTTTTCCTAAACCCTTTAGGATGTGCCTCCGTCTGTGGACCACAAGATGGCTCAGTCAGCAGGACTCGTCTATATCCTCTCATAACGACATGTGTTCTTAATGCAGTTCGAGATCCCCCAGGGATGCCTGTCTGCCAGGATGTGGCCCTCGTCTTTTGGACTGAAGACGACGGTGAAACCAGCACAAGCAGATTTGTTTACTAGTGTCACAATATCAACCAAGAAGAACCATATATGCGTCCATGGTTCTATATCATTGTTGCCCTTCCTGTGTGGGGGACATGGAACGTCTACAGACAGAATTATTGTTTGTCCTGACGCACATTTGTCTCGCTCTCGACCACATATGATACAAAATAAACGGCTTAGTCCATCAGGCTGCTTTACCCAGTAGTCGCGTGTCTTTTGGATTCATCTTCAGGGTAATGCTGGTTCTTGCGTGCGTGGGGTTCGCCTAAAGGAACTGCAACGTAAATTGTTCGGTGGCACATTCCTTTCGAACACAACTTCACTCGAAAAACAAAGTATAGCAGTCCTACTAGATACGAAACAAGTTTGAGCGTGATGTCGACAACATTTTTTGCCATACCTGATTCCACATTAGTGTTCCAGCCTGCGCAATCTTTCGATGATCTTAGAAGATCGACCTGACTTATTCTTACCCATCAAACCGTAACAGAACTTTTACGTAATATCTACCGCCACAGAGAAGCCCTCGTGCTTCGTACTTCCCCTCCTCACACCTTCTCCCACGCCATGAGAGAAATCTTAGAGCTCATCCACAACTACAGAGAAGTCTTGGTGTCTTCCACTTTACATACACGCCTGTTATCAGCGTCTGTTATCAGAGTTCCCTTGGACGAGATTCCTTTTCGTTGAGGACGTCCATCATCAGGGGTGGGGGCATCGAGCGAGCGCCACCCGCCTCGTGCTAATCACCACATATCATCAACTCGCTGCCTCATTTAGCCCATAACCTGTGACGTGAATGACTTTGGCTCACGCCAACTCAGATGGTTGGATAATATGATATGTAAACTATTTACGCCTTGCGTTCATAAACTAGAAAACAGGATTCACGAAGCGTCATCTCATATCTTTGTATCATAAATATGATTGTATTTTAATCACCAGGCGTAGATGATTACATTCGTTACTCGGTTATGGATGGGATTACATGTTCTCTGCGACGGGTATGACCCGCCATTGTCGAAATATCAAAAGATGGGGAAAAAAACGAGACAATCTTTTGAGGAACTTGTGGTTGTATCAGAGAGCCGCCAGAGTGCTGGGGTGCCGAGGGAGGAACGCGCACGGTAGCTGACCTTCTGCATAAAGTCGTGATAAACTGGCATATAATAATTACTTTAACGGGGCTCCTCAAGAGCGATCCGTATCAGCGAGGTCAAAGACCCTAAAAAGGAAATGGGAGCAAATTTCAGATGCATAAATATTTCTCGGAACACATTTGTCTATCATCCTCATCCACTCCAAGCCACATTGGACTGGCATTATCCTCACCCACAATAAGCCACATATTCTAGTCCCACCTACACACTAAACCCCATTTAAATATCAACTTATTCAAGTCACCTTTGACGTACTGACGCCGAACCACAGTTGGCTGACGCACGCCCAAGGCAGGCTACCATCAACCTTTACTAAGCCACATTTGCCTCCTACCCGTACAGTTACCACAATATATAGAGCATCTCACCTATGCCTCAGCTCCCCCTAATCTCACGTCCCTCATAGAGAGCCGCGGTGGAGTCTCTCTCTCTCTCTCTCTCTCTCTCTCTCTCTCTCTCTCTCTCTCTCTCTCTCTCTCTCTCTCTCCGTCCACGACGGCAAGGGGCAGCACCAAGTGGTACAGGAAGGCCCCGCGGCAGCATAAAGCTTTACAGTGACAATAAGTAATACATTATAACTGGAAGGGAAAGACTGACTCAGTGTTCGACGTCAGACAGAGATCAAGTCGTTCTTAATCTCGTTTAGCAAGTTGCAACATCTGTAGGACGACGTCTGCTAAGTAGACGGCAAATATACATCACCGAACTACGCATAATAAACTTAATGGCCGTCGGATGTTCTCAACACGAGGAATACATCGATCAAATGTACTTACATACATTTAAGAGCCGTGGGAAGTAGCAGTCATTGGAGAGCTACGAGCTGAATATTGATTTCAACTTCATATGTTTATAAGAAAAGCTCAACCATTTGTTTAACGATGAAGATGAACCGAAAAATAGCAGTAAGGCCGTTTGCGTTGGGTGCAAGCAGCCAGACCACTACTACATCGTAGTTAAGTCCTCACAGCTAAATGTTCCTGGTAAAGAGGGTCACGGTCTGTGACCTCACGAGACTAGACGATAAGACCGTGAAAGCTAACTCGGCCCACTTGAATAACTATAAAGTCGGTACTCGAAGAATTCAGTGACTCATACGTTGTTCAAAAACCTTGAAATGCGAATAACAACAACTATCTATACAGTTCCATGATGTCCTCAGCCAGTAGGGTTGATATGTAGCTGCTCTCATAGGTTGAATTAGGATAACACATATTTTTCTTGATTATCTAATACATAAGAAAACCAAATTGAGTGTCTACTCACCTTAAAGGTTTTGATGGTTATTGTTATTACCTTCAAATGAGGGGAAAATGTCCAAGATGAATTCAGTGGGATAAACGATTGTACTGTTGATGCTGGGGTTTTCTACACTGATGGATCCCTTAGCAAGGGGTAAGCTGAAGGTCATGTTAGGTCCTGTAACACACCAATCACACAGAACGTTCGAAACATCAGCCCACTTTCCCAACAGTCGAGTAGCAACTGTACTCCATTCTTTTCCAAAATTGCTTCAGTCTGACATTTAGGAACGACAAATTACGTCCAATTAATGTACACAATAAAGCCACTAGTCAGCGAATAGTACTGATTATAACCGAGGTTGAAAATGTCCTTACGAGAATACTTACCCTGGAGGACACGCTGGGACACTGACGTGCTGTGCCACAGTAATCTCGCCCCAGCTGAGATTATATCAACTCTGTAATGTTGTTCCTTCTGTTCTACTTAATGTTTAAAGTTTAATCAACGTTTCTCACTTGTAACGCAATCTAAACCAATTTGTTGTAATAATAATGTTCTGAGTTGCCATCCCTGTGTCACGCGATACTTCGTGAGCGAAGTGTTAGCATGCGAGTTTGTCTCTGGGGAATATCTATCACCATTTGTCTCTGGGGTGTATCTATGCGAATTTGTCTCTAGGGAGTAACTAAGCTGGTGTGTCTCTGGGAAGTATCTATGCGAGTGTCTGTGGAGTATCTATGCGAGTGTGTCTCTGTGGAGTATCTATGCGAGTGTGTCTCTGTGGAGTATCTATGCGAGTGTGTCTCTGTGGAGTATCTATGCGAGCTTGCATCTGGAGAGTAACTATCTGCTCTAACGTTCTCGCCTGCTATTGTGTCTTCGTCAGCAGTATGTACCCTAAACGTGATGATGCCAGCAGGTTTAACCTTGGCATCACATGGATTAACCTTGACCTATCGTGGTCATGCTGTGTACTTGGAGGGGTCAAAGGTCACGGCCGTCAGCGTAGCTAGTTAGGAGTGGTTAAGTCCTCAGTCGAGAGCCGTCTGGCTGTGTTGGGTTGCGCCCTCTGTGTTATTTACAGTGTCATAGATAGTATCCTTGACACAGCAGGTCCCACGCTGTGCACCCATCACTCCCGGCTGGGGCGCTGCCCGCTGTTGTACAGGACGACGTGATCATCTTCCTGATGGGTGAGGGGAAAACTGCCGGAAGTGTGAGTTAAACCATCCGTAGTGTGAGGACTAAACCACCCGTAGCGTGAGGACTAAACCACCCGTAGCGTGAGGACTAAACTGCCCGTAGCGTGAGGACTAAACTGCCCGTAGCGTGAGGACTAAACCACCCGTAGCGTGAGGACTAAACTGCCCGTAGCATGAGGACGAAACTGCCCGTAGCGTGAGAACTAAACAACCCGTAGTGCGAGGACTAAACTGCTCGTAGCGTGAGGAGTAAACCACCCGTAGCGTGAGGACTAAACTGCCCGTAGCGTGAGGACTAAACTTCCCGTAGCGTGAGGACTAAACTGCCCGTAGCGTGAGGACTAAACTGCCTTAGGTGTGAAGGTTAAGATATCGGTCGTGTTAGTGGTAAACTATCTGGTCAAGTAGGGAGAGGATTACACTACCTATAGAGTGAGGTTTAAACTGCTTGTAGTGTGAAAGTTGGATCACCTCTAGCGTGAGGATTAACTTGCCTTGGCGTGAATGTTAAACTGCCAGCAGCATGACAACTAAACACTTCTGAAGTGTGATAACTAAACAGCAGCAGAGTTATATAGTGAACTGTCTATCATGGCTCATGTTAAAGTGTTTGCAGCGTCGGGGATAACCGCCCGCAGCCTGAGGTTTAAACTGCCTCTAACTTGAGGGCTGAATTCACACAAGTGGAAAGTTTTGACTGCACCAGCACGCAGGGTAAACTGTCCCCAGAAACACGTGTCCTTTGGAGAGTTTATCTTCTAAATCGGCCACGGGCCTGCTTATGTTTACTCACGGTCAAGAATTCACACACACACACACACACACACACACACACGCGTAAATGCATTCACAAATCTAATGCTAAAATGGGAACCCACGTCATATTTGGACAAGCTGCGCTTCTTATGATTCTCGTGTGCAATTTGACTTTCAGAGGGACTCGGTAACAGCGTCAAAATAATGACAAACTCTCTCTCTCTCTCTCTCTCTCTCTCTCTCTCTCTCTCTCTCTCTCTCTCTCTCTCTCTCTCTCTCTCTCTCTCATACGAGGAACCTGACGACTACACAAGTACCCAGCCATCCAGATAGTTATGATGGTCCTCAATATACACAGGAGGACGTGTGTCAAGACGTCGTAGAATATCCCGGGACACCAACGGTCCACGAACCATTTTAGGAGAAGCCAATGTTTACCCTCGAGGCATCGGGACGAAGCAACGGTAGTTAAACCAGCCCAAGGCAGTCACGCCGACTCTCCCCACAGTATTTGGTCAGAAAATAATTTTCGACTTTCGTTTTACTTCTTCAATTGTTGCTTTTAGAACTGGCGCAACGTCTGGAGGACGTGGGTGTAGGATGTAGGTAAATACATTTCGCTTATAGGTTCGTCAACCAGAAACTAAATTCATTTTTTTTTAAAGAGTGCAATTTCGCGTGGAGGCACGGCTAGGTCATGCAGAGGGATGTATCAACCTCCACAAAGGCCAGAGGGTAATAAAAAAGGACACCAACCTCCAGAGAGGCCAGAGAGTCATAGAAAGAAGACTTCAACCTCAAGTGAGGCCAGAGGGTCATGAAGAGAGGACATCAACTTCTAGAGAGGCCCTAGATTGATGATCTACAGACCCAAACATCAATACTTGCGATACAAATGCCGTCATCATTACCACGTGCAGATAACCGTAGGTGATATAGTGACCTCCGTCCAAATAACTCTCATGTAGTCGTGCTACACAGGTGCCGCCTTCTGTATCCAGTTTCCAATTTATCGACATTTGTAATACATGCAAGTGCAAACTTAAGGACCACAGACAGACATTAGAAACATTTCTGGTAAAAGGCCACTGATCTATCTAGTCTAACAGTGTGCACCCATGTATGCAACTGGGATACCAGAGGCAACTTTAGTTTAAGACATTTACGAAAGAATCAGCTGTGATCTGAAGTGGTTATTCAGTTTGAGACATTACTGTAAACTTGCTGAATAAGGCAATAATGACCTGTAACTTAAGGAAATGATGAATACGTGGGAAAGGTTTAGGTGAAGGAAGAGAAACGTCGAGGAGCCAACACTCCCGAAATAACTCTCGAGTACCTCCAACTACTCACAACAAAACAAAAACAAAGACGACACTGAGAGCGCCTGTCTCCTCTCGTCTCTCCTTAACGCACCACTCACGGTACGAAACCATACATGATTTTATTCAGACATAAAAAAGTTTAAGTGTTAATCCTTATTGTAACCTTCGACCACTCAAGGAGGGCCCAAATGGTGAGGTTTCGTCTTGGTTCCAGGAAGTGGGTACTGCGTCGGCTATGTCCCCAGGTCGAGTTACAAATCTTTGTTAGTGTTGCGTTTCTCATTACCCAGCTCACAAGCCATGTAAAAACACTATAGAAATATCGACCAAAATTATTCTCATCGTGACGGAGGGACAAAATCTCGACTTTCATAAACTAAATAGCTTCATCAAGGTAACAAAAGTATGTTAGAACAACGGTAACTGCAGAGCGACCAGCATCTTTGCAAATTGCTTTAAAGGCTGTAAATTCTTCCTTAGATGGAGTAAAGAAAGACGGACGTGCTCGAGTTTCTGCTTCGCCAAACTACTGAAAATGAGTTTAGAGGCAAACAAGTATACGCAGCCAAGGGCGGACATGTGTTCTCTGTCCGGCCAGACCTTGACAAGAATGGTGTTGACCCAAGTAACCATGAGGAAGCTGACGTACATGTCGCCTGGCACCCAGGATATGCCTCGTCCCAAGGCTTCACACCCCCGATTCTCCACACAAAAGACAGTGACGTAGTTGTTGGTGACAACTATGTCAGTGTCTTCTGTGTGGACCATAAGATGCGGGAAGGCTTGAGCCGAGGAATGTCCTGCGGGCCAACGAGCGTTATATGTCACCTTTCTTATGGTTACTTGAGTCAACATCATTCTTGTCGCAGTTACCGTTAATGTATGGTGACAGCCTGAGCCACGTAAGAACAGAATTTGGAGTATAAAAACATCTGTAGCGTAGGGCAACACATTCAATCCCTCTGCTGCCTGGGAGATGGACGCTCACACCTCGTCAGTACCTCATACCCTTATAGCATAGTGTGGGATTCTACAGTACAGGGCGTGAAGACAGACGGCCTGGGAAATATGGACGACATTCCCTAAACATACCAGAGTGCGGCTTTTACAGAGATGTGAAACGGTGACGCAAATTTATGGGGCGTCGAGGAAGGAGTACATGAAGCAGGGGAGAAATAGTAGCTGTAACATATACCTCGTAATGTCGGCAGTGTTTATTTTGCTGGTATATCAATATTCTTTGTTATATATTCCAAAGACATATGTGCAACACCTTGACATCTCCCTTCCTGAAATCAACGAGCTGCATTTTCAAAGATAGACGAGTTACTGCCTCATAGCACTTCAGGCGGAAAGAAGTTTTGGATCCCCTTAAAAAGCACCTCTTAATGCCACTTTTGGCCCATATTTAGAGAGAGCATCCAGGGCACAAAGCGACCACTGACAGCACCTGGTGGGTACAGATGGGTACATCCACTGTGGTCCAGGGCGGCTCGACTCTCAAGGTAACATCCCTTCCCACACTGTTGATGTTGCAGGGATCTCTCACTGGCGTATGACAATCGTCACTGTCACATATGTTGACAATAGTGACGGTCTAATAGCCCATGCTTTAATCATATTGTCTGTCATACGTGCTGACCGTATTGTCAGCCTGTCACACGTGCTAATTGTGCAGGTCAATCATGATGCAGTGGCTTGCCGAGAACCACACGGTCTAGGTAAAGGAGGAAGCACCCACGCAGGCACTGCTTGACGACAGAAACCAAAATATTAGCGAATTTAAAAGAAGTGGAGGAATGCAGCGTTAAGTCGTAAACGTACGAGTATATTTAGTTATCTGCTAAAGAAATTCATTAAAAAAATAGAGGAAAAACATGGATCCATTTAGAGCTCAGCAGACACCACCACAGTTGTTAGGGAAAATGGAGAAGTCGATACATTAATTATGGAGGTAGGATGCTGGTGGCTGATTTGAGGCAGCGGTGGTGGTTGCTGATATGTTGTGTGTGTGTGTGTGTGTGTGTGTGTGTGTGTGTGTGTGTGTGTGTGTGGCGGGGTGGATAAGTGGTCGAAAGACTGGGATTTGGTTAACGTTTGTTGCTTGTTGTTAACGTGTGGTAGTGGCTGATGTGTGTTGGTGATGGCCGACCTGTCGTGGTGGTGGTGACTGACATGTTGTCGCCATATGGCACGTAGACTAAACATGTAACTGTATCATCTTATCTTGACATCAGACCTCAGCCTACTACAGTGTCAGACCATACCCTTGCTCTAGCTGCTAAAGCAAAGACACAGAATAAATAAGAAACCTGTACGATACAGCTCCTATTATCTACTGTCATATATCTACAACCATGAACGCTTCCATTCACTGCTTCAGGACGTTTAAAAGCAACAACCTGAGTGCAGACCGAGGCTTTGTTACTAACCTCCTCACTACCTTACGTTTCGTGGTAACATGACACTTAATTGCTTCAGACTAAGGATCTTGTTTTTCATTCGGTTGCAGATTCACTTCATCCCCTGCGATGAGATCGTACGTATTAGGACAGTCCTCAGTCTCCAAGCTAAGATGAAGCAATTGTACAGTTTGGTAAAAGTGGCCGACGAAACGCGAGATGGTGATTAAGGTCGACGTGATGAGAGGCCACTGAAAGTGCCGACACAGGCGCTCATTGTGTCTGGACGTTGACCAATCAGCGGCCCTCACATCCCAGACTCTGGCCAGACGCCACACTAATTGGCAACCCAGAATTCATGATTCATGAAGGATTTACGTTTGTAACTCAATAGGAAAAATGAATTTATTTGTCATTTTGTGATGCTCTGAGGCGATACTGAAGATGAAGACAATTGCTAGTGGGCAAATGGTGCCTTTAGACATGATGATTCATGTCATCTTCATTTCATATGATCCATATAAAAAAAAAAGACGATCGATAAGGTATGATGTCAGGAGGCAAAAGCTCTACAAGGAGGCTACAAGTATGTTTATAGCAGAATATATAGATTTGTTCTCCTAGGCTCTTGTTTCAGATGGGTCAAGGGAAACAGTGTCCTTCTTACTTGGAAAAAGCCTTTTCTTCTGTCATTAAACACATAGACATTCCTCACGCGTGTGTAGACCAAGAAAAAATTCAACTTCATGTAACAATTAAACTTTCAGCTCGAGAGGAAAATGTTTGGAAAATGAAAGTATAAGATTTTTCAGTCTTGGAGTCACGTATAACCACATAGAGATTTTTGACTTAATCATAAAAAGATAATTTGTGGGCAAGGAGGTTAGTTTCCTCATAACAGTAGTCTACTACATTTACAGATTAGATGCAGTTATTGATGACCAAACATAAACTGATCTGACGTATCACAAACTGTAGCTGTTGTAGTCGAGACTCCGACAAATCACGAAATTTATGTAGCTGTTGTAGTTGACAGTCTGGTGTACCATAAGGTGAATGTTCCTAGGCTTCTGATGCACTATAACGTATGTAGCAGAACTTCTGGTGGACCATGACTTGAACTTAGTCAAATGTTCAGACGTTCCACTTCCTTATCCAGTTCATCCCCCGGTAAACAAGACATAGGGGAAATACCTGACGAAGGAAGAGGACCTACACTCATCATCGAGTGATCTGCTCAGCGAGTTGGAGGTCCACGCGGTGTAAAGCCACTCGTACGAGTGTATTCGAATGTTCTGCTCCGTTACCCCAACACCAGTTTTTCTCCACTGAACGTCTGAAGTGTGGGTATGGAATCTGGAGTCAGTCACCTTTAACCTGCTGTCAGCCATTATCACGTTAAACACATGAGCGTAGCAAACTCAGTGAGCTTAATGAGCCTTAGCTGCTGCTGCTGCTGCTGGCCATCAGGTCCAACACCAGTCATGCCATGATCTGTGCTGGCATAATGGACCACCTCTCACTCCTCCCCCAGTGTGCACAATACTCTGGATCAAACTTCGACTGAGGTAATTATTCTCATCAGCTAAGCACATGTAGAAGGCATCACAGACGCTGCTGACATCGCTGAAACTGACTAAGAAGCCATGAAATTGCTTGAATTGACTCAAACTATAAATTTTGCCGAGCAAAAGAGGCCAGAAAATTGCTTAGATTGACTAAAAAGCCAGAAAATTATTTAGATTGACTAAGAAGCTACAAAAAAAGAGCCAAGCTTGTTAGCTCATTTGATGTATACCACAACAAGCGCACAAAAGAGGTTGCCACACACTACGTACTACGAGACAAAAAAAGAAAAGTGCGACGGAGCAAAAGCCTGACACGTCTCGTGACAAAGGCGAGGCAGGCAAGAGGTGCAGGCAGGCAGGCAGGCTGCGCGGTACCCGCTATAATTATGTTTATTAGTTTGGGCGAGGGTGATAGAATGTACCCTGACGGCATCACATGACACTGCTATGACCGCTGTGCGCACCTCGTACACACCACGTCCACCACAGTGTACACCTCGTACACATTACGTCCACCACAGTGTACACCTCGTACACACCACGTCCACCACAGTGTACACCTCGTACACACCACGTCCACCACAGTGTACACCTCGTACACACCACGTCCACCACAG